>JAIPRL010006385.1:0-27631 GCA_025469235.1 Pemphigus obesinymphae
CCCTCCACTCTTCAAGTCTACCATTCACTTCCTCAGGACTTTCTCCTATCAGTACTATATCATCTGCAAACAACATGCACCATGGTACCTCCCCCTGTATATCCTTTGTTATTTCATCCATTACCAGAAACTAAAAAATTAATTGAATGCATATTTTAGATCAAGGAATGGATACTCGTTGCCATTAACATTAAAAAAAATGGACATTAAAGTTGATCGTGAAAAGTAAGCTTAGACAGTTTACTTGACCAGTCAACAAATCCTAAGAGGAATCTATAAAGGCGATTTTTGGTATCAAAAAACACGCTTACTAAGATATCAAATACTTTTGATCAGAGTAAATTTAGAGCCAAGTCACCTATTGTAAAAATTAAAGAGAACAGCTTTTTCTTCGAAATCAAAAATAATTTATTTGCAATCTAAGTAGACATATTTTTTTTAACAAATTTCGTGACAACATAACAAAAAAAAATTATATAGGCACAGTAATTTTTTAAGTAACCTATCAAATATTGAAATATTTATAAATAACTGGATTTTAAATTTTCTAGAAATTTTATAAAAATTGCCTATACAGAACCCCTTAAAAATCGGGTGTGTAGCGTCCTCTTAAGGAATTTAATACAGAGCATACGCATGAGATCAGTAATGCAAGCATACCTAATTGCTTGGCAACTGGAGAATAGTATCGCCGAACACAATGCTAAAACGTTACATTTTCAACACTAAAAATGTGTTAATTTAATACTAAAAATATATGTCGAATGTTACTCTTCTCCAGGGGTTCAACTGAAATCTTATAGAAAGCAAGATATTGTACTCGAAAATCAATTGTTGATAAATTGTATTTCAAAATGTCTTTATATGTTGCTTTTATAGTAGGTACTTTTTTTGACATTACATTTTTCCTGCATTTTGTTAGGAGGTACTCATAACGGCTAATGCGCGTTTTGAACTCCGATATAAATATTGAACATTGTTCGTTTGATGTTTTACGCAAAGAACAGTATGAATATAAAAAAAAAAAAAAAAATGTCCCTGTCTCTATATATGCTGAAAGTGAATCGACGTATGCGACAAAACGTTTTCTCGCGTTTTCGAATCAAACTGTCACATCCGAACAAAAACGATACTACGTATAATATACGACTAGACTTTGTGGAAGTCCGTACAATCCGTAATCTCAGATTTACCGTCTCGAACATGACACATTGAAGTGTGTAATGTATATGTATATATATATTATATGACCCCTGAGGTCTATTATAATCGCAACATGATTTCCGCAGGAAATATACTATTATATCTATTTTATGTCCGCGCATGCAGCAGTCGTGGAACACTTTTCTTTATGACCGGAGACACATACGGTACACGCGCAAGCATTTTTTTCCTCCCGTCAGAATTATTATGTTTACAGTCAGCACTCGTTCTGACATCGTAGTTAACTCTTTATCTTTAAAATCTATGATAATATTCACATACCAGCTCTGTACAGTCTCTGCTGCAGTGTACACCGCACACAAGATAAAAACGCACCGTGTCAACACGAGTACCAAACACACACACACACATACACACACGAATACCATAGCACAAATTGAACAATAAGTCGTAGTTTTTCATTCGGGTTTTTTCTTCTCGAAAATTCGGCCGGTCGGCGAATACAACAAATTCGAAAAAAAAAAAAAAATAAGTAAATCGTCTGACCTGCACCGTTATCTCAGACGTATACTATCTATAATTCGACTGGCACGTTTTAAAAGCGCATTGCACAATTATTAACACACGATATAAACGATTATTGCGAAAATCACACATTAAACTGGTAAAACGTTTGAATACGAAAAATAACAACGATTTTATTGTATTCTTTGTTTGACCGTCGCCTACGGATACAAAATACCTATCCGATAAATACATCTCGCGCATATAAGTACATATAAGTTTCGTTTAATGGTTTAATTATTCTTTCTTTTTTTTTTTAACGCAGCTAAGCTAAATATTCATTATTTTCTAGATTTTTTATCTTCACATATGGTTATTGCGCATTTGTTTAATCGTACACGAGAATATTATAACTGTGTCGGACTATACACAAAATGACGCCCTTGTTTATATGGCACAGACGTAATTGGAACAAATATAATATACTATATATCCGAGTATAAGCGGTCGTGAAGTCGTCGGCCACAAAGGTAATAGTTTTTTAACGAGAACATTCACAATTTCATTCAGAACACATTGTTGGGAAGCTTATAGCATTATAAATTAAATATTAATTATAAATTATTAGAGAATTTCTGGAAAATGATTTTTTTTGTTGTATTTTATTGCTTGAACGACATACTCAAATTTTACTAATTGAAATATTTTAAACATATTCTCAAAAAAATCAATATTTCTAATAATATTTAGTATAAATCGGTATTCAGAAACAATAATTAATTTCCTGAAAACCTATGGGATATGCTAATAGGCATTAAGGCGTGATAGAACCTATAAATAATTCAACAATTTAGTATTCGACATTGCTGGTCTGTGTTGAAGAAGTATCGATATTTGTTTATTTTTTACAATTGTTTTTAATACAGTATCTACAAAACATTTTATTTTGTTAAAAAGTCGTCCAAGAGATGATTGTACTTGATTTCTGTGTTAGTTAATTATGACTTGAAAAAACCTAACCCAAAAAAAACCAAGGGGTTCTATTGGGTTTAACCCAATTTATGAATAATAAATTATAAAAGTAAAACAAAAATATTATTAAATATTTTTAAAAAATACAGTGTATGTAATATGGGGAAAAATAACATTTTTATTGGGTTGAAGTGGGTTTAAAAAAAAACAGCCAATTAAAACCCATTTTTAGTGGGTTTAAATGGTTTTTTTTAAATAAAACCCATTAAAACCCACCCAAAGAATTTTCTTAAAAAACCCAGAGTAATTTTGGGATTTTTCGAGTTTTATGGAGAAAAAGAACCAACTTGAGCCAACCCAGTTGGGGTTTTTTGAACCTTGCTGTAAACACTTAAAATTTTAAAACATTTACACCGCAAACTTCACGTTCGTTTAGTGTTTACGATCTTACAGAGCCGTATAAAACAAGGATCATTAGCGCTACTAGCAATAATACAATAATTATTTTATTCTCGTAGCTCTAACAGTAGAAATAAACAAACAAAAAAGTGTCAACTATGTCTTTAGGGGCGCAAAATTACGTAAATAGATATATCCTATACCGACTGATTTCCTTGATTTCTTCCACCCATTTCCTTGTTTGGCTCTAGGCCGAGCCAAGTCAATTTACTACATATGACTCTGTGGTCTGCATCATTATAAAGTATTCCGGTTAAAGTACGCCAGTTCAAAGTCGTAAGTATGTATGCTTCCAGTGTAATTAATCACCGGACTTGGCTCCATCGGATATAACACGACAAGTATTCTAAAACACATATTATATACTCTTAAAAAGTAAATATTTTCAAAAGACCAACCGGCGTACGCTTAATCGCAGAAGTTGCACCACCCCGGAAAACAATACATGTATGCCATATATATATAGGACAATAATAATAAACGATAGATTTGGAGAGTTATATATATTCTTCGGTCGAACGAAAATTGAAAACGAGTAGCAAATAATAAGGAGTACATACATTATTATTATTATTATTATAATGACGAACCCTCGGGACCAATACATTAACACTGTTCGACGTTCAAGTAGTACGAGGCGGTTACTCTAAATATTATGCTCGTCGTATATACATAATTTATTATGGTGTGCTATAGGTGACCCGTAGAAAATATTGTTTGCACATAAGCAGTGCACAACGAAAGGATTGTACGCCGTGAATAATAATTGAAAAGTCGTATATGCTAATAAGTGTGACGAACAATAATATACGTACAGACGTATATAGAAAGAAATGCCCGAGTGTCCATATTATGTACGAATGATCGTTATTCACTCCACTATCTCTTCGTTTTCCGTGTCTATATACGTGTATGTATGTATATATATATAAATAATATATATATTTATATATATATATATAAATATATATATAAAAATATATATATATATATACACATACACATATAAATAATGTGTATAACTCTACGTGTGTACGATATTATTGTTATTGCTAGATTTCGTTTTTCTTCCATGTGGAGCTAGTGTACAAACAAAAACTGGTACGTTTTCATCGTACAATTTAAATCATCAAAATATAATATACTTAATAATATTATAAACGTGAATATAGTCTTGAAATATTTTTTTTCATATCATTTATTCATTATTTGTATTGTAGAAATTACATTAAAAAAAAAAAAATCTACATATTTCTCTCGTTTAACGCTGGCACATTTTAATATTCATGGAAATATTTCCTATGTAACAATAATTTCAGTATATACGCAACAGAATTTATAATAAAAATTTTTGGCGGATGGCGTTACTCGCTATATTCAAATTGTAATACTCGCACACCTTCTTTTTTTTTTAATATTATTTTATTTTATTTTTCCTTCTGTACGGCGAAACACTATGAATTTTGGCTCTGTATTTTTCCCAATATCAATTGTAACATAACACAGAATAATAATGTATATCTACTTCATTGGATGTATTTTTTTTTTATTTAAAGATTGAAGAATAAAAATCTCTTTGATTTGTGATGGTTATTGCACATTGAAAATTGTTGAAATTTCCGTGTTTTTAGTTATTAGGCTGTGTAGTCAGATAAATTTAAGACGGTGAAATATTTCAGACTTGACACTATACATAATACATATATATGTAAATAAGACATTAAACTAATTTAATTCGAATGCATTACGTATGTACGATAGATACGTTATAAAATAGTATGTAGACGCCACGCATTAATTCTAAACATACCGATGCAAAATATAAATAAAAAAATTATAATACTAACATTTAGAATCTAAATTCTAATGGCTTAGATGGAAAATTGTGGAGAAATTTTAACCTAAATTGAACTTTTTTTTTTCTTATTCGGATGATCTGCACAATGCTGTCTCGGGTTTAAAAAATATACGAGAATACAATTTATTTAATATAATATAATTATATATAGATAGCAATTAAATATTCTACGACCTAATTTAATAGGAGAAGAAATTTCGATAAATTATAAATACGTATATTTTAAAATATTATTAGAACATGTACACGTAGTTTTAATTTTATACGGTTTTAAATATGAAATCGACCATCTAGTGCTACAACGCAAAAAGTGTATTTTTCAGTTAATGAAAAATTGAACGCAAAACTATAATTTGTTATCTTATAACAAAAGCTATATATATGTGTATTATATATATCAATAAACAATGAACAATGGATTAAAAACATTTTTATCGTGTTATTGAATTAAAATTAATGAAATGAAAGAAAAATCAGAGTGTGGCATGTTAACTCGTTTTTAATTTTTTTTTTTTTTTTTTGTAATTGTTACAGTCTTGAACTGGATATGGTCGAAATGATTATTCGTGTCATGCGCGCGTTTAGAACCGTTTGATACCGGCAACGTGTGCCGCCGACACGTCGATTATCTTACATCGGGCGAGGGGGAGTTCGATTGATGCATTGATGTTTTACCCTTGGGCCGAAATTGAAACAACCGCCACTGATCGTTTCGTATAGAGAAAAAAGTGTAGGTATACATGCCATATACACATAAATCCAAGAGATCCTGACAAACGATAGCACACGACAATATATTTTCATGGATGATAACGTATACATATACCTATATATATATATATATATATATATATATATAATTATTGAATGGAAATTTAATAATATTTAAAGCACAAATAAAATAATAATAGAAGGTTGTACATTTTTCCATTGCGTGAGGATAACGGTAAAAAATCGTGTATACGAAACGTTTTCATAATTAAACGCATGCTGAAAAAAAAATCAATTTCTATACGGTTGCGTCCAATATAAAAATCTAAAAGATCGAAACACTTTGATTTCAGTGATCATCGTCACTCGAATGCGTAAAATTTAAAACCCATCCACACATAGGCTTTAATACAACTAATTTATTACTAATATTAAACAAATATATAGTTACCTAGTTAAACTCGGTTCAACCAATTTTTTCAATCAACTCCAAACCAACGCCAAAATTTAGCACATCTCAGAAGTAGATATCAACAATATACATTTTATTCCATGGTGAATTAATTAAAACATTAAATAAAAATGTAAAATAAATTTAAAACAATGTTAAATTATAAAACCGGGGAAATAAAATATAGTTAAAAATTATTCCACCAATGATTTCATTATTTTTTCTTAAATATAATTTTCATTTCCTGATTTTGGGAATAGATTTGACACTTAACTGTATTTGATAACTTTTGAAATTGACTTGAAATTAATCGGATAAAAGCAGGGTGGATTACTTGAACTTAGTTTCCACTTTAAAAAATTTACCTACATTTCACGCTAACTTTTCAAATAAATTTGATAACTATTTGTCAAGAATACAAATCAAGTGGATGAGTGTCAGCCTGTTGCCACTTTAGGGATTTGTTCAAGGAGGGCCATGCCGACTAAAAAAAACAATTCAAATACCATTTTTCTACACAATTGTACTGATAATAATCTCAGATCTGATACCGAACGTACACCAAAGAGACGAGGTATTTTTGTGACGACGCACCCGGTTTTCGTATACCTATTTTCATATTTTTCGTAATAAAATAATTTTAAAGTATTTTTATCGGTGATTGTTGCTTTTTCATACATGGATGAACCCAATATTTTATTTTGTTATTATTATTAAGTAATAATAATAACGCCAATTCTTCATCGTCGGAAACATAACTCATAATTAAAAGTAAAAGTACCTAAATTGTCAATTAGTATATGTAGTAGACTACTGTAAAATAATAAATATGAAAATTATTAAAGACGACTTTTGATAATAGATAGTAAATGAGTTTTAGGACGCCCTCCTGGACGGCCATTAGTATAAAAATGTACGGATTGTCGTAATTCTCGTCGATCAGACAATAAAATGACGAATATTTGTAAATCGAAATTTACTCACGAAGAAGATCGAGTGTACACAGAAGAATGGAAAGTGCCTATACGTACAAAACCACGTTTCGGGAATACGACGATCGGTATTTCACTTTCGACCGCGAAAAAACTGCAAATAATATAATATATACCTACTGTTTGAGATCTGACTACATATATCCGTGGCATGGTGTCAAAATACACAAGAACAAGACACATTATTATATTATTATCTATATCTCAATACAACAGAAGCCGCCCCGTAGGTATATAATTCCCACATGACGAAGGTCGATTGACATGTGCGTGTGGGTAAAAAAAAACCGAAAAGGAAAAACGACGACGTATAGGTCTATTACTATTATTATTATTATTATTATTATTATTTTTTTTTTTTTCGTCGTCGGTAAAGACATATAATGCAATATATGTAATACTTATCCGAGTATGACGAGCACGATGGTGACACGAAACAAATTGCTAATGGTCGCGAATCGAGTAATCGATCATCGTCCCGGGGAGGACGCATAAAAGTCAACTATATGGCCGATAAAAAAAAAAAACCGTTTATACGCGCGCGCACACCGCAGAGAGAAGTCGTCATTATCTTTACGTCGCGTATATTTGTATTCGTTTGTCCGTAATATGTTTATTTTATTATTATTGGTTTTTTTTTTCCGTTTTCCTTCGAACAAGACGTATAACATTATTATATTCCTTTACCCGTACGTAGTCTCGTGCGGTACCATATTTTTCTATTTTTTATTTTATTTTATTTTTTTTTTTTGCTCCGATCGACAGATGGCCGAGGCCGCATTCCGGTGGCGCGAGCGATCGAGGTATTTATCACCATCGTGGTATTAACCACCGTCGGTCGTTTGATCCGACGAAAAGACGATCTTCGGTTACGAGAAAACCAGAGAAGTGTATATATATACAAGGTCAAATTCCGAAAAATTTGCCATTTATTACACCGTCAAAATATTATATGTATCAAACGAATTTTTCACCCAAGAAATTAGAGCACGTTCGGACAAATTATTATATAATATGAATGGTATATTTACTCCCTCGAATACGTGCAGTAAAATACACTTATTTTCATCGTATATTCTGCCGAATCGACATTTTTTAAAATTATATATACATGCGTAATGAAACAGAATCTTTTTGGAAAACAATTAGGTATAATACAAACCAACCTTCTCGTGGTCTCTTGGGTGGTCACGGTGGTCTTAGGTTTTCTAGTACAATAATATACAATATGCATATACCTATGAAGAAAAAAAAAACCGTGTTATTTATCTAAAACTAGGTACACGCATATCGAACTGAAACGTGCCTCGTCCAAAATTAAGTTTTGAAAAATCTGATTTAGGTACTCGTAAATATACGACAATGCGAAAAAGACAAATATATATATATATATATATGTACTTATATCTCTATCTATAATATTCTCTTGTGATTTTGAAACCAAATTATTCAAAATATGCACCACAGTCTAAAAAACTTCTAACCGCGCAATATCAAAATATAAAAAAAAAACGACTATTGCATCCAACTAAATTATAATATTATATATACATATAATGCAGTTGAAATGACGTCCAACAGTTGCGGGTTTTGAAAATTCGTAGTACGCTTCATATATTTTTCTTGGTCAATTAATTGAGGGCGGCACGAGTACATACACACACACACACACAAACATATTGTAATATGCTGGCGGAATTTCTTTAATTAAATATTTTTTACAGGGTACACAAACATTAGAAAAAAAAAATATATGACTTTTGGTCAAAAATGCGGATAAAAATCTCGGGCACGTCCCTCATATCAGACCGAGGAAAATAATTAACGAGCCGGCGAAATAATTGTAATTGTTTCGTTCGCGCCGCATTTATAATGATATATACCTCACGATCCGGTCGAAAATTTCTTTTACGTTTTTTGTAGATTTTTAGATTTTTTTTTTTTTTTTTTTTTCCTGTTCATTTGTCTGACGACAACTGCGACAACAACGGTACTCGTACGTCGCGACCAACGGTCATATTACAATTTAAGCTTATATTGTATGACAAAAACGGACAAAACGAAAGACAAAAAAAAAAAAATAATAATAAAAAAAAAATCGATATTACACTTTTTGGGAGACACATGCCTACCATACTAACCGTTGCCCGTACTCGTCTCCTACTCTGCGCGGCAGCCGAGGAAACGAGTTCCATTGTAGGCGCGCGCCGTGAGGTCGTTGACGAGGACGGTTCGAGCAGACCCGTGCCCGCGCGTGTTTTGAAAACTTAATTACCTATGCGACGATACGATTTCGGCCGCGTGGATGGCCGCAGTTGCATCTATACATTATTATTATGTGTACACGGCGAAAAGGTCACGGGATAGCATTGTGCGACGTGATAATAATATGTACATATGTGCGAGTTGTCACGCCTAACGATATACATAATATAACGTACTCGTATATTGTACATTCGACGGAAAGTTGACGACAAGATTTTTTTCCGATCGCCTCAGCAGTGGTAAAATAACGACTCGAAATTAGCGAAAAGGATACCAGAACTATTGAGATAGGCGCCCGACACGGCGTTAAAATCCTCACGAAAATAAATCGTACTCAACGGGACAGAGCCAGCCGAGGACGGGGAGGAAAAAATATTCCCATCGCACGAAATATGTCGGAGTTACATGGCCGCGGTTGCATCTATATATATTATTATTATGTGGTGAAAAGGTCACGGGATAACATTAACATACTCGTATATTGTACATTCGACGGAAAGTTGACAAGATTTTTTTCCGATCGCCTCAGCAATGGTAAAATAACGACTCGAAATAAGCGAAAAGGATACCAGAACTATTGATATAGGCGCCCGACACGGCGTTAAAATCCTCACGAAAATAAATCGTACTCAACGGGGTCAGCCAAAGACGGGAAGTAAAAAATATCCCCATCACGCGAAATATGTCAGAATAATCAATAGTTCAGTCGGCGATTATTCGGTAAATTTTTAATAGTCTGTGGTTAATTAAAGAAAAAGGAACCCTTTATTTTTTGCTTGTTAATCGATTTTTCAGGACACCATTCCCACCTTCCCCCTCCATTAAATGTTTCTTCGGAACGGCCCTGTGCGGGAGATGCATCGATCATAATAAGCCATCAGCACGAAAATCGATCAGGCTTCATAAATCGCAACTATTGACACTTTACGGAAATGTAAATAAAATATAAATCGACCAATTTTGTATAGAGATTAGAAATATAATTTTACTTGCACTTTTTTACACTGAATTTTCCGGAGCATAAATTTCTCTAAATATAAATTATTATTTAATATAACATCGTTTTTTTATAAACATTTTGTTTTCTTTCATTGTCTGGACTTATATGTATAATAATCGTTGTGGTGTAAACAACGAAAAACTATGAATGTTTGACAATATTATAGCGAGCATAATCTTTATATACCTACAAACGAGTTTAATATAAGGACTGTGCGACTGCGAAAACCCGAGCGATTTGACTTTGTAAATTACATTATATAGCAGTTGCATAATCGTTCTTTTTAATTAAGTTGATAATTTGAACAAAGATTATTTACATTGATCGGTAATCGGTATAATATAATATAAGCTAGAGTATATTCAAAAAAAAAACACGTATAATTTTCACAGTTAAGTCAAACATTGATCGTTTTCATCGGCGAAAATCAATATGATTACATTAAAACATGAACACTAAGTGCACTCAAAGAGTCGCCGTTAATGACAAAGGTGTCCGAGGTCGAAGATGCACTAATTTTTACTGCTTTGAACGCTAATTTATAAAGCCACATTTATTAACGCTACACTTTCAAATGTCGAAAAAATAATAATCCCGACGCTAATAACACCGTACTCGTACACAGTAGTGTGCAATTTGCTGATCTTTTCACTGTAATTCATAGCGTCGTGAATTTGACACGATTTTGTTTTTCCATTTTTCTCGCGATTCTTAATTATTATGTATCGTGTAATTTATATCGCTACTATTGTTCCCCTCGACATTCCTCTCGGCGATAGTTCCTTTCTCATCCTATTTCTACAGTGTACGAATGCTGTCACGAACAATATACAACAAGACATAACTATATAACCTATACATAACAATATATATATATATATATATATATAGAATAACAACTATAGTTCTACAGCAGGACACGAAAATAAATAAATATATTTCACGTCTAGTTATTATTGTGAAGGGGGTACGTATATATGTATACGATACGAACGTGTATTTGGTCTTCGCTTTCCACCGGATATATTTGACCTAATCGTCTTTGGTATAATAATGAAAAATACATATTTTCATAGTAAGTAAATACGGATAATTATACCGATGTATTACGTTAATATCCCGTACATAACACACACGTTGAAAATTGTACTATACATATAATTCAACGTAACACGCGACAAAATTATTATTGTTTTCAACGACATTTTTCTTTGACCGCATTTTATTTTATTATTTTTTTTTTTTCGAGTATTTTTAAATATTTTATGTGTCGAGAAATTAAATTTTATTTTTTAAACTTCAAACTCGTACATATATATTATTATATGCTCCATTCCTCCGACAACAGTAGCGTGTCGTCATATATTTTTTTTATTCTTGCACCTATATCAAACACTCCACACGCGAAAAATTGGCTCTATTATTGTACACATTTCTGGCACGAGCCCAGTGTAATACTGGTCTTCCATATAATCTAATATTGCTATATCGTGCACCAGGATGCTTGAGAATTCTTTTTTCAATAAAGTTAATAAATTAATTTTACTTATACGAAACTAATATTAAAACATCATCGCTTCGATGTCTCTCGAATATATGTATATGATATTATATTATATAGGTTGCGGCGTTCACTCGCAATTTATTATCATTATTTCGTGTTTTTATTTTATTAATAAAGTTATTAAAAAATAATCACTCTGCAAATAAACCGGAATCGTAAATCATATAATCACGACCTTTAGCTCTATGTACACGACATATTTTACAATGTTTTCTGTATAATAATACATAGACGATATTTTTGTATATAAAAATACGTGTGACGCGCGAGTTACTTTTTAAAATTGATCCACATCATTCATACGTTTTTTTTTTCAACAAAGAATACAAAATTTAACGTACAATTTCTTGAAATTTTACCACTGCAAATAAAATATGTACGTCAATCACACTCAAAAATACTTTCTAAATTATTATATATTTCGACAACGATTTAAGCTATACGTAGACTGTAGCCTATTCGGCATATTTGACTATCGACATGAAAGACATATATTTTTTATTTTCATTTTATATATAAAAAACCGTTTTGCGTTCAAAGTAAATAAGATACATATGACAAAATGATAATAATATGAAATATAAATGAGAATAACAAATAGTAAACTTAAATAAATGTAAACTTAATAATTTAAAACTATATATACTTAGGTGAAAGTACAACATTGACATTAGTATTGCAGAAGACAAGGTCTAGAAGTGTACTAAATGTATTTAAGATGTAATTTTTTTGATAAAAACCATTATAAGCGAAGATTTCAGGAACGCATGAGATTCGAATAGGAGAGAATGAGGAATAAATCAGACTATTTGTATCGTTAGCCCATATAATATCGGGTAAATTAAAGTAGCCACATAAATAAAAATATGATCCAGGTGTTGGAAAATAAAAGTCTCAATACTTCACATATAATATTCATAAGTTAATAACGGAGAACAAGGATGGAAATATACAACACTAATTAAACATTTTAAAGAACCAATAACAACCTGTACAGCGAGTTACTCAACATTAAACACAGGTATATTAATTACTTTAGATGAAAAATCTTTCTTAACTGCAGTGAAGGCACCCTCATATCTTAAACAATTACTAAGCTATTGAAACAATGATGGACTTGAAATGTTTAAAAATTAAAACAACTAAGGATTTTCAACCTTATTGAGTTCATGTCTTTTCTTATAGTACCTCAAAGTTGGTGCCTTCCCTGTATATTTTACTTTCCTTTACTAAGTACCACATTTTTTTCAGTATTAAAGCATTATTATTATTATTACACTATTCATTATTTTATAACTGTGAAAAGTAAAATACATACTATATTATACAATTTAATACATATTTGTACGTAATTGAGAAATGAGAACGATACGAGAGTGAAAATGTAAAGGATCGTGTAAAGTGGGTGCTGAACAGTGCACAGTAGAAATTATAAAGACCACAGTGACAGCTAACAGTTGTGAGGAATGAAAAGGAAAAAAAAGCAGACACAATTTTATTCAAATATTTATATGTATTCCATATTTATATTATATTATTTGACATAAAATATTCAATTATAAATACATATTATACGCATGGTGTACTAATATAACGATTCAATTCATTTCCATTTAAATTGTTTTTAAATGAGTAAAATCTTCTTGATACAATTGAAATTATTAAATATCACGCTTTTCCATGGCAATTGTTAACAACTCTTTTAAGGAGTTCATCCTATAGGGTGAAAATTACTCGCATTAAAAGACGGTTATGTTTCTGACTATAGTTTTCAGCGTACTATTGTTTTCACGATCATCTAAGTCAAAGAAGCGAACCATCCGTAATTGTCTTATTATAATATTTTATACCTATTTATAACAATAATAATATTTCGAATAAAACGGTTGTGTTGTCAATTGACTTGACGTCAACCAATTAGTGAATATTCCGAATATTTTTAATAGAATTCATGGGTTCGTCGTACCCGTCACTCAGCTATTGAGCCGGACTCCTTACGTGAATAAATACTAAATAATAATAATAATAATAATAATAATAATAGAAAAAGTTACTATTTTTTAACGTGATACTATGTGTAGATACGTTTGAAAATAATATTTAAGAAATCACGTTTGAGCATCTTCTAATTTACACAATAAAAAATAATCATAACGGTCAACTGCAATCGGAACAAACAGTTTACGAAAATACCAAGATCGTCTTCATTAATATATATAACTAATCCAAAATTGAATATCCGATAAATTAATGATACATTAATGAGACATGTATATTTAATGTAAATAGAATTTTTAAGTATGTATTTTGTTTAATTATAGTGATTTTTAAAATAATATATAACTTATATATATATGCTATTATATCTTTCGGTGATATTAGTTTTAAGAGAAAATATTGTTTTATTTATTTATTTATTTATAAATTTAAATTCATGAATAATGACTCAAATACAAATAATATATATATAAATTTAAAAACGAAATTAACAGAAATATCGTAGTGCATAGTCTATTAACATACATAATAGACAAAAAGTATAGTTAATAATTAGAATAATAATAATTTGGATCAGGTAGATGACTATTAAATAAAACATCCAAATTTTATAAATGCAGGGCCTTCAAACCGAAATGATTTTTGGTTAATGGTTTTCATTATTTTATTATTATTTACAGTTTAAGAAACCAGTTAATTTTGTTCTTGTGTATTAAAATCGGTTTTTAAATCATTGAAACTTGGTTATTTTGTTCCATAAAGTTTAATTAATAATTAAGTTTTTGTTTTCTAAACATTTTAATAATGTAATTTAATACCATTGGTATTTCCATCGTCGCGTCGATATATATATATATATATGAAAGTTGCGTTGGAGGGCCAATAATAAGACTTATGGGCCTGTTAAACTTCGAATACAACGTGTTACCACGACAACATTAAAAATAATATAACGAATATGAATACCAATTGGTTCATTCATCGGTATGGTAATTAGTCATATTATTAAATTGGGTACAGACACGTATAAATGGGTAATTAACAATAATTTTAGTGAAGGTATTAAATGTCATAATATATTTATCACATTAATAATTCCGTTGGAAACCAAATCGCGAAAATACCTATATATAATATTTATAATGATAGATATTACAACGATTGCAGATGAAATAAAATAAAAATAATACTGCCAAATATTAGGTTAGTACTCCTAGCACCCGTGCTTCAAAACTTTGACTCAAAATTTTCTCCTTTTTTGTATCCAAAATTTTAGAAGAATTCTTAATATTTTCTAATCGTACATTTAAAAATTATAATTAAATTAATTATCATCATATTATATGATATATATATATATATATGATATATGATATGCCATATATGATCAATAGTAATCGCATATACTACCATGCTTTATTCTTCCAACGAACACCTTTGTATTTTCCAAGATTCCAATTATGTTACAAATTCCAAATTTATGATTACAAAAAAATACGAATTTCTTTCAGAAAAAAATATAAATTAGGTACACCATTTTGGGTTAAAAATTTTCAATTTTGAGTGCCAGAAGTACTGACCTCAAAACGTTCATGGCCAAATTAAATGTATACAATTACTGTTAAAAACACGAGCAGTTTAACCGCCGGACCATCATGGTCAATAATCCAGACTGTTATGATCAGAGATCTAGCTGCAATGGACATATTATAAAGTGAAACGTAAACTCGACACGGCCAGAACAGAGTTTAAATAATAACCATGATAAATGTGATTTTTTACAAAATTTCAATTTATTATTCAGATATATAATACCTATATCTAACAATAATCATCTGTAGGTATATAAACGGGTAAACGCTATCGTGGAAAATCTAAATGGAAACGGAGACGACGATGGGACGTTGGCCTCGACAAAAAATGTCTGTAGTTTGAGTGATGTGCAATGACACGAAAATTATTCCGACAGACTTTGTCGAAGCCGTAGTCGAATCGGAAATTCGCGAGGTCAAACTCTGGTCAAAAAAACATTATATTGCTCACATACAGTTTGAAAGTTATTTATACAGCTCAAATATTTTGTGAAGAAATGTCACATGTTTGAATAAATATTTTTCAAAAAAAAACTTTTCATTTATGGGTTATAATATATTTGAAAATTATTATTATTATTAGCTATATACGAAAAAGAATCTAAAATATTTTCGTTAATAATATATATAAAAGTAGGCTTTTTTAATATTTAATGTAATAATTTCGATAAAATAGCATATTGTAATTTTTAAATGAATATAGTTAGATACCAATATATTTAATATTTTGATTGCATTTTTCGAAGTTGTAACTGTGATGACCGACACGCCGATAAATATAGTTATCTTATAAGTATGAGCACATGGTCTTTTGATGAACTGGTAAGTACATTAAAATATACGCACTTACTAAAAATGCATCGAACAGTCGCAATTCTCGGGCGATCATGCGCGGTTTGTATTCGCGCGATTATTCCCGTTTACAAACAGCGATTAAAACGCGGCTGTAGAATTTGGGCGGCCGACCGCTGCGATTATTATATACGCCCGCAGAACAATCGCGCGGCTATAAAACGCACGTGCGAATGCACTCCTATACTCCTATAAAATCCAGTGTTTTCAAACACGGCCTTTTCGTTTTAGCCGGCGCGTGCTGCAATTCGATCATACGTTTCGAAGTACAATAATATTGTTATTCGACTATATATCGCCTCGGAAATGCCCACGAATTCTATAGTTCCAGTACATATTATAATATAACGTATATAATAGCTGATGACTCCGGCAAAAGGTCGCAAAGTATACACACATAATACAGGTAGGTATAACACAGCACCGGGTCACCGCGTCGTGCGCCACTATCGTGGATACACCTCGAGGGTCCGGCACGTAATCGATTTGCATAATATACGACGGGCAAAAAATGGGGGTGGGGGAGGGCGAAAAAAACGTCGATTGAGTATGGTACGCCGTGACTGTATATCGGTATGTACGGTAACACAACTGCCTATGTATAAATGCGTATAAATTATACCACAATGTATACCGCGACGACCATATTGGTAAATATTCGCGAATCGCCACCGCCGCCGGTGGTCATGAAACGGCCTATATTATGCGAACGGTGCGCTGCACGGCAGTTGACCACCACCGGGTACACGGGACATACATTATATATTTTGCCAAGGCGAAGGTGGTTGCGAGGTGTCTGGGTGTATTACGCGCATATCGTATACACACTTATTTATTATACGCGAGATTAATATAAACCGACGCCCCGCTTTTTAAGTAAGTACCGTTTTTTTTTTTTTTTTTTTTTTTTTCTTTCTGGTCTCGATTACTTATTAGGTATATACTATACGGGTGTATGTATACGATACATTGTACGAAGAAGAGGATGATCACGAACTCGGGCGATATCGAAAATTCGCATAAACCCTATAATATTATGTGCAACGACGAAGACGACGGTCTCATCGACGTAGTCGTGTACGCAAAAGGCTATATAACTTGCCTACGGTTATTATATATATATATATTTTTACTTTTTTTTTTCAAATTGTACGGGTTTTTTTTCTACGCCGACTATCATCCGCTCGCTGCTTCTCTTAAACACACACTCGATATCAGATCGGAACGCATTAAACACGTAAGCGCAATTAAAGGCGTGTTTATGGCCGTCGTCGTCGTAGCAGTAGTGCACAGCGCAGAGTTCCCACATGAGTTACGCGCACCGCCGCTTAGATCAAATATGGTGATGACAGCTCTCCGACGGTGGAAATCGATTTTTTTTTTCCTATATAGACCGCTGCACGGTCTTTCGTTCGATTCGCGTAGGAGGGGAAGATTAGATGGAATGAGTAGAAAAAATGTTAAAAAAAATAAATAAATAAACACTGCTGCAACACGACGAGAAACAACTATGTACTGTTATCGTGTGCCTATAAATATATATATTGATGGTGTACATTAAAAAATGAATACGGTTTTACTTTTAAAATGCACAAACGTATAGAATTATACATGTGCCTAACGCAAAAGTCGCCGATCTATCCAACATTTCACAACAAGAGAGTAAATGCTAAAATAAAATATGTTTCCGATATTCGTTAAAGTCTCTCTGTATCCCGACCGTGTGCGATGACCAAAACAGAAAATTCTGATAATAGTTTATCAATTTTTAGATTCTAAATATATTAGTTATACGATGATGTTTATTTTTATTATACTTTTTTTTACAATGTGCTTTTATTTTGAATGAAAAATTACAGCGCAGCAATTATAAAATGATACGATGTTTGATATACACGAGCAAAGAGAAAATAAAATAATAAAATAATATTTATGTAAGTAATTAAAACATAACAACAAAATATATAGATATATACAAAAAAAAAAATAACATTTTTTAGATTAAAAAACCAGCATTAATAATAATAAGGTATGAATAACACTAGGAAAACGGGAATTGAGGGGAAGATAAATATTGGATGAAAAATAACAAAAATCCTATCAGTAGAGGTGGAAGCACTTCGTTTGTAAGATAGGATACTGGTGGTAGATATATTGAATTTAAAAGCAATGAATGATAAACCATTTATTTCTAAAAAAAAGATTCTGAGCAAAACTTTGGCAAATATACTTGATAATTACTGTAGATTATACTAATAATATAAAATAATATGATAATATTATATAATCTAATGAACAAAAAGAGTTGAAAAAAATGCAAAAATTTATTTGGATGCTAAAGGATTCGTACTGAGGAATTCGCGCATGACAACACCGTTGTCTGCTTATAGATTATAGAACACTAATGAACATAAATAAATTAATGTTTTAAACAAACATGATAAAATCATTAAATTTCAATGATATTAAATTAATTAAATTTCGGATGAAGAATTAAGGGAGAGAAAAAAAATGAGGCGGAAGAAGAGACTAATCAAGGCATAGTCGAGAATGAGCAACGATAAGGCATCTAAGTACAGAGAAACCTTCAAACCAAGGGCGACTAGGAATCTATGAAAACAACTTTTCGGGTATCGACTAGAATTTTTAGAGTAAAAATCTTATTTGATAGAAAATGTATGCGAGATGGTACTTTCCAGAGATCAGTTTTAAATTATCCCTCCAGTAGTTTTCTTAAGCATACGGGAAAACTTATAATAACTTATATAGAATATTTTTATAAATGTGAAAAATAACAAATAAAGTTTCCATGGCTACTATATATAATACTAAAACATTATATAATATAACTTCATTGAATTTTTACTTATATTATAACAAAGATAGACATTTAAATTATTGAGCCAGAGATCATTGATTTTACAATCATGTTTATTTTTATTTACTTTTTTCTGGAATAACTCTTCGACTTTTCGAGTAGAAAGAAATGAATAGGAGATTTAGAATATTACCTTTTTGATAGCAAATTTCTTCTATATAGTCTTTTCCAGAGGTCATATTTTTAATTTATCAGTATAGTTTTCTTAAGAAATATGCAGTAATTTTAAAATATGATATTTAAGCCCAAATGTACTGTTAAAACGGTGAGACATTGATTAGACGGATTTTAATTTTCAAACGGATTTCGATTCATATGTTCATAATGATGATAATGTTTAAATGGAATTAATCAATATGGTTTTTAATATGACATAAATAATAATTTGTTTTATAATGAAAAAACAAAATGTCGTCCAAATTCAGATGGTGGAAGTTGGTCCATCGTACTTTCGGTCTTCGGACCGAATAGCGTGTACTATTATTATTATAAATTTGAAAGTAACGATAAATCATTGCACCCCAAAGAAGCAAAGTAAGTAGGTAAGTATATTACCAGCTATTATTTAAAAAATGAATTTGTTTAAAAATAATTAACCATAACAACTGTATTTGTCATTTGATTTTTAATTCTATAAAGAAGATGTATATAAGACGTGCAGCAGCTCTAAACATATTTTTTTCGCATATAACTATTTTATTACATATTAATTACTCCAATACTATCTATACGTTGTTACGACTAAAATAAATATTAAAACTACTTAAATTTACACCGCGAGAAATCTATTGGTCTTGAGATATCTTGAAATATTGGTGGATATAACCCTCAATCCTTTATTAATAAACACGAATGGGTTCGTCCATTAATGTATCTAGTCCGTTGAAATAAAAATATTTTTATTTTTACGTTAGTGTAGTGCAATGACACATTAAAAGACCTCATCTGGCAGAAAAAATTTAATTAGGGGCCTAAGGTTTACTCGCCTGATATCTGAATTATTTTAGAAGTACAATGGTCAAAATACTATATTTTCAAACAGAAATATTGAACAAGCGGCGATTTCTCCGTCCATTTGTCAAACAATACCGAGTTTAAGGTGATTTTTAGATTAGATTATATTATGCCTATATATAGCTGACCGACCGTTCGTGTTCCGTTGTATTTGTAATATTTTACAATGGAGACTATGTCACTGCCGCGTGGATATATAGGTAGAAATATACACGATAAATTACAAATCGGGGGAAGGGTTGAGGGGTCTTTGCTGCCGGATGAGTGTGTATCACGACGAGCCGTATTACTATAAAATGTTTTTTTTTTTTTTTTTTTACCCATTATTCCGTTTTGCAAAAAACCTACAAACACACAACGTACATTATATACCGACGGCAAAGGGTCACGGTCGTGACGACTATGAAGGTCCTCTTCTATATTATATACAAGCAGCGACGATCGAGTATAAAATATAAACGGTAATTACAACACAACAATGCGGCGGCATTTGGGACACGCGTACATAAGTAGGACGAACGAACCCGACGACAACGACTTCTACATATTATATATAGCAGTAGTAATGACGACTGTCTGATGGGAACCGATGGACGACAGATGACAAAAATCGTTTTTCAGCTCTCGTAAAAATAAAAATAAATGCCAATAAACTAAATCGTAAAACTCTTTCGTAAAACTTCGATGGTTTAATTGACACGCGACACGTTTTATTCGCAAGACTTCCCAACAGCGCATAATCGTTGTAAACCCGACAAAGTCGGTCCTAGATAAGTATCAACGAGCTTTAAACACGCGTTCATAAATATATCATATTATATATCAAAATATATATATTTACAAAATTATAGTTAAGACTAAATGTCTATATAGTTATAAAATTTAATTAACTTGATACTATGTTGAAGTGACAAATATTGTACGTGTACGATTCATGAGATATGTTAGGTGTTACTATGAAAGTACTGTCAATACACATTTTCACAAATATGCATATAGTTCGGTATTTGGACTTTATTATTATCATGCAAACGATTTGTGTTTTGCATTATTAATAATTTAAACTAAAACGTATTGTACAATTTTGAACTTTCTTTAAACGTATATAACAAATATTATTCTTTGGAATCTTTAACATTTCAAAATAGATATGATTTTATTATTATAATCTTATTTTCAATTTACACAAAATCAATGCTATAGATACCTCTTTTTGTGAAGAAATGTCTTCAGTATTATATGGTCTGAGAAAGGAAAGGATAAATAACATGATAATCAGCTGTAATTAATAAATATCTCAAAGCTTTTACTTTATCACCTTAATACGAATATAAATCAATTACGCAATCGGTCGTTTGGGTATCTCTCATACAATATTATAATGTTAGAATAATTTACCACCCGACGTGATATTCGTATACTTATCTCGAGTAACATTAAAATGGCAGTTAATGGATTAATGTATATAGAGTTGTTTTATAATATCTTATGATAATTATGTTATTTATTGAGACATGTTTAGCTAAAAATAACTTTATATGTATTTGTGACTATATATAAATATATCTCAAAATCCATTTTACAGTAAATATAGATATACTTAATATATCTATTTAAAATATTATCAATTCGTAACCGCATCGACATGAGCATACATACGGTCCGTTTAATGTGAATATTAATCGAATATACGCATTATATATTCGCAAAATACTTATAAGGAATGAGCTTGCCAAAGACAATATATAAATGCATTATATATATATATATATATATATGTATAATAGCTGTGTAGGACGACGCGTGTACATATAGGTAAGCGAACCGGCTTCAATAGATGATTCAATAAGCGAATAATTAAAATCCACTTTTATATAATGTAATTGTATAGTTATATTCTCGGTTTTACACAGTGTTTTACAAATTAACTATTCAAACGTATAATAAAAATCGTTAGAAGTTCATTTCGATATGTGAATACAATCGGTTAGCCATCGCGCGTCTGCTACAGTCTCTCGTCGCTGTAGCTACATAGTATATTATACAATTTTATCAGGTATCACCTCTATTATTAACGCACAAAAGGTATATAGGCCAAAACCGTACGTTGTTAAATTATGCCTATAAATGTTCAAACGTTTGGTTTTTACTTTTTAATATTATTTAACAATAAATAATAACTATATCATCATATAATGTATATTATATTATACAAAAACCCCATAAAGTATAAATGCGACGTTTTGTCCAACACAGTTGAATTTATCGACCAATATTGTAGAACGGTAGTATGGACACCATGCACCAACAGATATTATACGTCCTTACTTCGTTGATAGTATTCTATAAGGATAGGTATACAGTATATATTTTCTTGAATCGAACAAATCGCGTGCGATCATACACCCTCTGTGTACATAGACAGCAAATAGGTATACTGAGATAAATAAGCCGGATTAGTTAGTATATATCACCGTAGATGACGCTGGTGCAGTTTTAATGACCATGACTTAGAAATATAAACGCGCATTACCGGCCGAGTAAACATCTTAAGAACGGTAGAAAATCGAATTACAGGTCATCAAAAATGACAAAAGGGTTAAGATCTCTGGATGGTGGCGACAAAGAAGAATTTGAAAAGAAACAATACTTGTAGAAAAGCGAGGTCGTATAAATATGCGCCTACAACGTCGGAAAATTCAATAAAGAAAATGATCTCCGCCGCGCGTAAATCTCGTAATAATGTCAACGGGTTCGCGAGCGCGCGTGCACACGCGGTTAAACAATGAAATGTGAACTTCTTGCGAAAAACGGAACAATCGAAACGCTGTTAATGACACATATTTAAAATCCTAACAATGATGTAAACCCAACGCCTCAGTGGAGTGGGAAAATAAAACACTAAGTTTTTAAATTATTTATATTATTCGCGTTTTTTTATGTTCGCCAACTATATATATAACTCCACCGATGCGATTTCCTGAGCGCGCGCGCACATGCTTAAGAATTTTTCCGGAATTCCCACGAACGAGATTTATCCGACCAGAACATATATACTAGCTATTCGCAGCAGGATATATAAATAACGTATACATATTAAAACAACGTCTAAAACAATATATAACATATTCGCGTATAACCGACGGTAATTACACTCTGAAATATATCCATATAATGTAATATTAATATAAAAATGAAAACATTGAAGGATATACTTAAGCTATTTATGATATTTACGGGATAATTATACAAAGAGAGTTAACAAAAGAAGCTTGTAACGTATTCGATAAGATGATTTTGGAAACTATATATTTTTGGTCAATAGCTACTTTGCCCACTACAGCAGAAAACCAGATATGAAGATTTCATAAAAGAAAACAGGATAATAAAGGAAGAATTCAAGAAGGCATTATTTTTTAATGATAAAAAAAGCACCAAGTGTTGATAAAGTACTGACAAAACTTGTTAAAAATTTCGGAAAATTCCAAGAAGATGATCTACTTAACCCACTTCTGATCTAATTCACAAGTGCTATGCAATTAGACAAGTTATACAAGACTTAAAATAGTGTTTAGTTGTTTTAATTTACATGAAACCGGCAGCTAAAACAATGTAAACAGTATAGAATTTTGAGCTAAATATCGCATGTATCCATAATTCTCACCAAATTGTCTTAAAATAAATAAATGGGTTTTTAACTGAAAATCAATTCGGTTTTAGAAGAAAAATGTATACAAGATAAGCAATTATAGCAATCCGACAATTTATCGAAAAATAAAATGAAAAAAAGTTTATATCTTACGTAGACTCAAAAAAACCTTTGATAATATTAAATAAAATAAAAATGTTCAAAATTTTGAAAAAATCTAGGGTTACATATAAGAATAGCAGAATAATGAATAGACTGCGTAAACATGAAATAGGTTTAGTACGTTTTAGAAATAGCCAGGAAAAAGCAAGAATTAGAAAAGACGTAAGACAGGGATGCGCAATATCTATATCCCTATTTAACCTCTACGTAAAAGAATCTATCAATAGAGTAAGAGAAAAATTTAGATAGGAATAATAATAAATAGTGAATGAATATACTCAAATATAAAAGGTAAAGATATACTTCGATTTACTGATGATATTGGAATAATAACAAAAAAAAAAAAAAAAGAATATGACCTAAAAAATATCATAGAAGTTTCAGACAAACAAGGATTTTCTTATATCTAAAACTATTGATATAAAAGTGAGGAAATATCTATTAAAAATCTAATCACTGTGAATCAATATTTGGAATATGTAAATGAGGTAAAGGACCATAGAAATACCTAAATAAAAAATACTTCTATAATTTAAAATATGGCGTTACAGGAAGATGCTTAAAATAAGCTGGACAGGACACATATAGCGAACGAATAGAAACACATTTCAAACAGTAGTTATACTAGAAGTTTCCTAAAAATCTCAAGAACAAGGAAAGCTAATTTATTAAATTGGACACATTTTTCACTAAAATATAATACACCATAGAGGAGAAAAAAGTAGAGTAAAACTACTTCTTAACTAATGCCATACATATTAATAAAAAAAAAACTCTTGATTTACAACAGTTAAATAATAATCAAATAATAAAAGATATTGATTGCGAGTTGCAAGTTTCAAGTTAAAAAGAAAAGCAAAGAGGCGTGAGGAGAATGGAGAATCGCTGACAACCAGCCTTTAGGCTATTAACACAGAATAATAAAATAATAGAGACTTGAAGAGATTATATATAAAGATTCTGCAGAAACGGTCCAATATGATTAAAAGACTTAAAAATGGTCATGTAAAAGTAAAAACAAAACTGTGTTCTTGATATATTACATAGAGGCTGAATATTTTATACTGATAAGTTATAATTAAATACATAAGAGATAAAAACAAAAATTTGTACACGGTATTATCGATATATTGGATTTGAGAGTGAAATGTGAACGAATGCAAAAGACGAATAACACCACGATGACATTGTGAAATATGCGCACAAAAATCTAATCCAAAATGGTCTGCAGAAAATAAAAAAAATAATAAATAGATGTGCATTACTTACATTAATGCAGTGGCAGATTTCTTTCAATGGAAAAACCGAAAAAGACGATTAAGGCAAACAAAAGAAAATGTAGGAAATTAAATTAAAAACCCGATGATTTCATGAACGATATCGAATGCATGTACCTATACACATATTAATATTGTGACCAAAACTGGAAAAGAATAAAAAAAAAAAAAAAAACGCTGCACTATTGCAGTATAATAATCAATGAAAATTCGTTTTTAATTCACCGAAAAGTGTAAAAAAAAATCCTGATGAACGACAAACACAGAGAGTCAATACACTTTGGGCCGTTAACAAAAATATAGACGTATAGATGTGTATCGTACACAAGACTAAGAAATATATATTTTTTCGACCGTCCACAAGAACTGTATACTATACAGTATATATTATATTTGGTACGATAAACATATATTATAACATATATATATCGTATCATACGCAAGATATTTATATATATTTTTTTACGAATTCATATTTGCAGTTTGGAAATCGAATAAAAAAAATTCAAAAATACATCTTTATGGTTTCTGAATCATTTTTGCCATTTCACCATCCTCCACCTCCTATTATATACACATTAAAAATTGAAATGTTTCTTAGAATATAACTTCGTTTCGTTTCGAGTCCGTTAACCCGTCCCGAGCTCATGCACCAGGAAGTGTCCGGCTGTGAAATATTGCGCACCATCGAATTAAACGCGAGCTATCAATTTAAATTATTTCGTTTACTAATTACCACGCCGAGTGCAGTCGCGAATAAAATATATTGCGTTTACCGTTAACGAGTGAGTAAGTCCTCTTCAAAAAACAATTAACTCGACAATGATAATACATTATGGTGTACGCACTCACTCGTAATATACGGTTTTTTATTTACTTTCCCCTACTCCCCCCTCATACTACAGGTGTATTATTATCAATTATCGACTTGTCCGGTAACGAAGTTAATGATTCTTCATTCTTACCGGTTTTTTTTTTTTTTACATCGTTATTTTTTTTTTTTTTTTTTGTCTAAAATACATCTCCATTTATCAGATTATATGCACAGCTATTATACGTAGGTATATAATAACTATCTATATAATATACAAAACAAACAGTGCAAAACCCAATATTTTCGTAATCCGATGAGGATATCGGACATATAATAGTTATTAACTTCTAAACGAGTTTTTGAATGAGCGTCGGATACCGACAAGATACAATATTTCCTGGCCACCGTCTTCAAAATGATTTGTATAAAAGGGAAGAATATGAAATATTTGTTGTTTAATTTAGAATTCGATTAACTTCATGAATATGTATCACTGTTTTTCTTATCAATAAGTGTTTAGAACTATTGCAGTATAATAATACGTAGGTACCTATAAAAACGAATGTCATCATCAAAATAAATATCGAATCATAAAATTAAAATTAAACATTAAACAATTATACAAGTACAAAATTATAAAATACCTGTACGTTCTATGGGTGTTGTCGACACAAAAAAGATTTTTCAATTAAATAAGCCCATCAAAGCTCAAGCTTCCAAAGTCAACTGTAGTAGAAGATGTCACTGTATACTAGAGGGATATATCACTTTTTTTTTTTGCATTTTTCTTAGTACGTTAAATAATAACTTTTAAATTTACAATTATGTTTATACTTTTTTTGGAAAATAACTTATTAAGTAGGTATATAGTAGTAGTCGAGTAGGAATTTTGAGCTTAAATGATTTTTGGATAGCTAGCAAAATCATTTTATTTCGAACTTAAAGATGTCATTTTTCAATTTGCTCAAACATTTTCTTTGAACAAATAATAAAACTTACTTATACCAAAAAAATTGATATTTGTTATAAATCTGAAAATATTCCACCAAACTTCACACAGAATCGTTTTCCAAATGTAATGTTTTATCTTTGTTTTTAAATCGAAAATAATGATATACTAGGGGACGCATATAAAGTTGGAAAATATATACACGGAAACGTATTTTTCTGGAAAAATAATTTGTTGGAAACATATTTCTTCTGAAACACATTTTGTCGGAAACAGATTTTATCGGAAACATATTTTGTCGGAAACGTATTTTATCGGAAACTTATTTTGTCGGAAACATATTTTCCCTGAACAGTATTTTGCGGGAAAATATTTATTTGGAACCGTATTTCTTCTGAAACACATTTTTTCGGAAACGTATTTAGTCGGAAACGTATTTTATCGGAAACTTATTTTCTCGGAAACATATTTCTTTGGAACCATATTTTGTCGGAAACTTATTTTAT
>JAIPRL010006386.1:0-27629 GCA_025469235.1 Pemphigus obesinymphae
GATGGCTCGGGCATGTATTAAGGAGGGAAGAGACTGAGGCAATAAGATTAGTAAGGGAAATGCATGTTGTTGGTAAAAGGGGGAGGGGAAGACCGAAAAAGAGATGGGGGATGTAATGGCGAGTGATTTGAGGAAGGGGGAGTAAGTGAATAAGATGCGGGAGATAGAGTTAAGTGGAAGTATAGGACCAGGGTGGCCGACCCCAAATAGTTGGGAGAGAAGGCGAAAGAGAAGATATTATATCGATATAATATTATCGATTTTTAATCTGGTGGAAAAGTAAATCAGCGGAAAGAGTAAAGTGCAGTTTTAGGGGGAAAGAGAATTGATGTTTTTTTTTAATTTGATGGAAACGGGAAAGGTAAAGTTTTGGCAGAAAACGAACACACTCCAAATACGGGTGTTACGTCCTCTTAAAGGGCCTTCACGCCATACATTCTAAGGTTTATTATGTAGGCAATTTTTTTTTATTCTTTCGCATTGTCTGGATTTGTGTTTGTTTCAGTCGTACTTGATTGTTAGTAACCCGTATCAAAAGTATACGAAGAGCTACCAACGACGTGCACACTGCACATGTCAACGATCTATTTGGCAACCACGAAACAATTTATATTTTTCACTAAAATAGACAATCCTAATTCTATCATAGAATGTTGCAACGTGCACAACAATTTTAATTTTCAATATATACTCCAATTATTCATAACGTATGAAACTTTTAAAATATTGATTTTATTAATTAGGTATTTAAAAATTGGACAATTTTGGAAATTTGAACGCATTTTATTATAATATAAATTGTAAAAATTAAATATATGTGACTCGATCATTCCCTCGAATGAGTTATGATGATTTTATATATGTATTTACAATTTTCATAGGAGCATTCATCGTGTCGGTCTGTTAGAATTTTAATGAGTGGTTTTTCAAAATAAAATAAAAAATAAAAACAGTGGCTTGTAGGCCGTGTAGCTCCCTGTGTACTTTTGATACGGATCACTAACAATTTAGCAATCAAGTACAGTCTAGGTAGTTATATTATATAGTAGTACCAATTTACAATCGACATTTCGATTGCTGTACTATCGAAATAAAATGATGGCCCTAATGTGGAACCAATCAGAATATTTTACGTGTTTTTGTATTATCGTTAAGAGGATATCAGCGCACATCATTTTCAATGAAAAACATATGTTAGAATTTCTCATTTTTAACAACTTACAAACATTGTAGAAAGATGAACTGAAAATAAATTATAGATAACAACATTTTTTAGTGCACTATGTAGCCTTTTTTCGATATTTAATTTTTGTTAAAGTTATATTTGTTTAAAACAATTAAAAATATCGTTTTTCAATAACTTAAACAACGTGTTTAAATTCATAAATTACAAAACGGCTACGTAGGACACTAGATAATGTTATTATTAATAATTTATTCTTTGTTTCAACTTTCTACGATGTTTTTAAGTTGATATAAATCAGAAATGCAAAAGTAATATTTTCAATAAAATTTTATAAATTCATAAAAAACATCCACAATAAAAAGTTATTAATGGAACCATTTATTATTCATTTTTAAAATGCATTTAAACAGTTTTCATTGGTAAAATTTTCATTTTTCTTAAAATTTCCCAAAAATTGCTTGTATAGAATCTCTTAAAATATGCTGCGTTGACATCCTCTTAACTTATCTCAATTAAAATATACCAACGATTATTTAATTTTTTCTTGTCAATTTTTACTAAACTGATTGGTTCCACCTTAAATCGGCTATCTACATATTTACTATTTTATATCGAAATTTTAATGGTAAAGTGGTCCTATAATCATGTAATTTAACTACCTTGAGAACAATTCACTCAAATGCTATACAATGAAAGAATAAGAAATTGCCTATATAATACGCCTTAGAATCGTTTGGTGTTAACTAATTTTGAAAAGTTAATTAACTTCTGCCCCTCTCAAGAAAAAAAATGAAAAATATCGTTATAACTACAGTTTCATAATTAAATTAATTAAATGTATAAAATAATCTCCTGCAGTTAATTAATGTTTCTAAATTGTATAAATTTTTATAAAACTACCTACAAATTTTAACAATATTGTATTAAACATGGAATTATTTGAATCGTAACTCATAGTTTTTAGAAATAAAAACATTGAACTTAAATCAAACTAAATAATAAAAAAATAAACATAAATATATACAATTTATTTGGTAACTTTATGTTGGTCGTAACTAAAATACTATCTTCGACTCCCCCATAATTTATGATCTTTACTTATGATAATTTATCATCTAAACAGATAATATAACCAAAATAATATAGAAGTCAGTCCAAAATTAAATAATAAAAATTATAAAATCAGTTACAGAATTTATAGAATTAATGTAAATTTGAAAAATAATGATATTTTTGTGTAAATAATTTTACAATCTACTTTTAAAGATTTTTATGAACTATATAATTATTCTATACCTACTGAACATAATTTGCAGTTTCCTACACGCTGCATAATAATATAATAGTTTTTGTCGAGTGTCACATCATTATATACATACGGGGCAATATAATGTCGAGAGCCTTGAACTTGTAGGTTTTGAGCACACGTACCTCGGCCGTAAATTAAATGTTTACAGGCATGTCAAATCAATTCGTTTTATCTCCAGTGCAGAGTTAGATTCCGAACGGCCGATTGTGCCGTAGAGATTGGATATAAATGTTCTATTATATTATTATAGTTCTATAGTTCAAAGGCTGAACGCACAGTCTGTTGGACGAATAAAACAAATCCGATATTTTATTTGTCCTTTATATTCGATCATATTCGTTTATAATAGACAACGCGACCTACGATAAAATTTTGTCAGTTGATGTTGATTTTTGAATGAATAGATATTACCAGTGATAATATATTACTACTATAGTAATATATAACAATGATATTACTATAGGATAATGTTTATTAAAAAAAATATATATATTCCTGTAGACAACTTTTTAAGTAGTAAACTTAGTTAAATATTTAATGTTTATTCAAGTTTGTTTTTAAATATTATATTGTTGAATTTTTATTTTTCTAAAAATGTTCTGAAAACCACCTATACTGCATAACCCCTTAAAAACCTAGCGTACATCCTTTTAAAGGGGGGTACAAAACACAAAAAAAAGTTTTTTTAGTTTGAAAGTATTCGTGTGTTTAATTCTAAGAAAAATGGTGTAACTTTTTTTTTAGTATTGATTTTTATAGCTTTCCAACTTATATATTATTTAATTAATTTACACTACAAGCGTGCAGCAGACGGTATAATAATGGACATGTTTATTAATGGACTATACTATTAAAACTACCAATTTTTGTGATTTTTATTTTGGAGAAAAAACCGTCCACCCTCAATTTTTCTTAAAAAGCATGATGGTTTTCCAAAAAATATATTTTTTATGAAAATATTATATATATTATATTATCATATATATATAAATATAAGCTATCAAATTGTTTACATTTTTATTTTATAGAATTTCGAAATCTACGAAAAGCTATAGGTACTATATAGTATATAGTACGTCAGCGTACGTCAACGAAGTTATGCATTACTGACTACAGGGACTGCGTCTTCCGCTATCCTTGTCAATTGAAACACTTAGACAATACGTAATAATCAAAAAGTGACATTGCATGGAAGACGTAAACTACTATAATACCGTTTATTCAATGGATATTTTGATTGTTATCATAATATTTTAAATAAAAATATGCTATTACAACATTGAGTATGGATAACATGAGTAATTATCACAGAATATATGAAACAAACACTGTTATTATATATATATATATATATATATATTAGAAGTGTTGGATAAATTACTTTTAAAAAGTTATATTTTAATTTACATTAAATAAAAGTAACTCAATTAATTTCAAATTCCTTAAAAATATGAACGTTGTTCACGTTCACGTTTTATTTGACAGAAACGAGTGGCGTTCGTGTGTTGTGCACAAAATATGAATATGAACGCATTGAACACATGAATGTATACGTTCATTCCAAACACTAGCGAATTGTGAGTAGTCACTCCATGTCTATATAATTATATTACAGAATATCCAGAACTCTTACAAGTTATCAATATTAATAGAAATCAAATAACATATTTAATATATTTTTGGTTATATCTAGTCAAATTCATTGATAACACTAAGGTTTTCCTATAATATTACTTAGCTTAAAAATACCTTAGTTGTTACATTAATTTAATCGGTGTTCATAAACAATACAAAGATTTAACTTGAGTAAGGTTTATCTATGTAAGAAATATAATTCTTTCCGGGATCTCGTACGATAGTCATAAAACGGTGCAAATGTGTATCGATGATATACAGATCAGATGTACCTTATATATAAATACATTGAGAAACAATAAACACCGTTTACCTCGTTATTCATTTTTGTACCTACAATTTCAATATAAATGAGAGCGATTACACTCGAGCTGGAGATACGGTTGAAATATTACGTCATAATTTTCTACAAACACAATAATAATGATAATATAGTATACAATATACAGAATACTTTATAAATACTCAATACTATAAAACAACATATCAGATAACGGGTTGCATAATGCAGGGCTTGAAAAAGTTATTAATTTTTGCGTTATAACGTTTTTCGTTTTATAATGTTATTTTTGTTTTGCGTTATAACGTTTTTCGTTTTATAACGTTTTTTTTTGCGTTATAACGTTTTTCGTTTTATAAAGTTATCGATTTTTTTCCGTTCTATAACGGTTTTTTATTTTTACTATACATGTAGGTACCAGAGGCGGATATCTACAGGGAGGAAATGGGGAAAATGTCCCACCCAATAGAAAAATTTTGTATAATATAATAGGTTTGACCTTTTAGTTTTAGATTCTGAGAAATGTATTGGTTTTACGATGACGTTTTTTTTTTTTTATGTCTGTAATCAAATATTCTATAACATGAATGCTCCGATAATTACAAGTAGGTAGCACTATTTTTCATATGGATATTAAAATACTTGTGTTTTAATTTGGCCTTTGGGTGATACTGATTATTTAACGTGATTTAAAAATAATATTAGTATAATTAATAATCGTTTTATAACGTTATTATTATTTTTTTTCGTTATAACGTTTTTCGTTTTATAACGTCATTTTTTTTCCGTTATAATGTTTTTCGTTTTATAACGTTATCGATTTTATTCCGTTATAACGTTATAATAACGTTATAAATATAACGTTTTCAAGCCCTGGCATAATGTAAAAAAATAATTTCGCGTTATTTAAATTTGACAATAGGTACATAATATGGTATTCGTCTTCATAATTTTTCTCGGTCTCCTAGAATGTATAATAATATTCAGTGGCTTGTGTGTAGTGGCGAAGGGGCGATCGCCTCCCCCCCTCTAAAATTTTAACAAATTACTTACTAACAAGTTAGCTATTGATTTAAATATTAAAAATTATTTATATTTACATTGTAATGCATTTTCAAAATATTATGGAAAGTAAAAATTGTTTTTCATTATTATGAAAACACTACGAGGTAATCGGAGCTTAAAAAATATAAGTAAATAATAGCACGGTTGAAATAGGTACCTATTATAGTTCCTATTATCGTTATTTATCGTTTATCGAGTATCGAACAGCGGTCGGTGCAAGGACGATGTTGACAATCGCCCATCATAATAAACACGAATAATCGCCCGACATGTATGTGGACTGCGGAACAATAGGTACGGAATGAGGTGTTCCTATACTTAACGTGTGTTTGTGACGCGTTCACATTTCTATATTTCTTTAAAATGTATTTAATTTATTATTTTATTATTGGTGTTGGTGTATATTATATTATTATAATATAGTATCATATTAACAGAAAATTGTAATAAAACAACTCGGAAGACCTGTTTACCGAAATGATAGATAGACGCTTAAATTTTGAGCATAAAACATTTTAAAAGTTTTATTATTTTGTAATTTTCGGTTTTTGTAAAATGTATTTATATTGTTGTTTTTCTACATGGATTAAATCGTTACGTAATTATTATTGTATTGTATGCTTTTCAAAAATGAATAATTTTTACTCGCCCTCCCACTTGCAAAGGCCACTAGCCACCCCACTGATAATATTGCGAAAAACGCTCAATGTCAAAAATATCAACAATCCTTACATCATACACTTTAACGGTAGGATAACACATTTGCGCGTTACCGGAAAACGTGATTCGCCGCGTCACAGTGACACTATACGCAATATACCCATAAATCGGGTCGAGTCACTGTAATGCCGGGTTTACACTAGACTGACAAAACAGCAACATTTTGTTTTCCGACAAATCGGCGACAAAAAGGAAACAAAATGAAAACAATTCCGCGACATTATCCAAACACAATGTTCGTGTTTCTGGCGACATTTTCGTGTTCGCTCGAGAGGCGGTAAGCATCAAAGGGTTTCTGTTTTGTTTTTGTTTCCGGCAACTTTTGTTTACTTGGCGTAAACTGTAAACAGAATGTATTTAAACGACAAATTATTGTATTTAAGATAATTGATAAATAAGTTTGTTATCTGTTAACATTATCAATGTAAAATTACCGGAGAGTGCGCATTATTTTTTTGTGAAAATACAACTCATACCAATATACCGTGTAGTTGTAAATATTGTAATTCATTATTATAATAGTATATAGGTATGCAGGTAATTGTTATGGTATTATCGCAGATTAAATGAAGATAAATAGTGATAGCTAATTACTGATAAAATCACAATGTTTTGTTTTTGTTTTGTCTGTTCAGTGTAAACAGCCCTAAATAAAAAAGAAAACATAAACATTTTTTCTCCCAAATGTTTCTGTTTTTGTTTGTTTGGTGTAAACGAATGTTTACGATTTGTTGCTGTTTCATGTTTGTCGCCAAATTTTAAAAATGTACACTGTTGCTGTATTTTGTTTTGTCTCTCTAGTGTACGTACACCCGGCATAATACCACAGATAACATGAAAACAGATTGTGCACTCAGCGGTAAACAAAAAACTGGCCAGCTCGTGCTGATAATGAGCTCGACAAAAGCAGTGTGACTATGTCAACGGAACAAAATTATTTAATGTGTCATATGATATGTGGTAACACTGATATCGATATTATCAATGTACCGTCAGATCAAAATAACAACAAAGATAACATTTTATCTGTGTAATTTTCAATTAAATAACAAACCCATGTCTGAGAGACTGTACCTACTAACTACTTACATATAATATGTACATTATTTGTGTTTGTCAATATAATATGCTGTATTTCATGTTATCTGTGGTGATATGAACTAATAGTTTTACCTAACTAAATCCAATAGTTTTGCGTTAATATCTGTGGTCACACTGATTTTGGCGATCCAATTAGAACACCGTATTAATTTTTTACATTGGTCCTATAGGGAACGCACAATCTGTTTTCATGTTATCTGTGATAATACAGCAGCCGGCACTGGGCATGGGACGACCGCGGCGTCGTACCGCAACGAATGGAAAAATGGGTACAGAAAAAAACAAAACCGACCAAAGGCAACGGCGAACGACCGGTCTAGGAGCGGCGACGGCCGATGTCGGGTGGGCGTTTTACGGGCGGCGGGGTCGAGTGCTTGTAAAGTAAAAATCCGTGTACTTATAATACGTTTTCGCGTAGTCCGTCGCCGTCCGAACACAAACGGTGCGGGGTGTTAACGCCGCGCGCGCGGGAGGACCGCGTCGGACACGCGCGCGCAAATACACGCGTTTGCATTTCAACCGTAAGTACTTCGCTGCAATAGTTTACTAGTCATATATTACACGTACATAATAATAAGTACATAATATTAATAATAATACATAATAATATACCCCCACAGGTGCGTGTACGGTATAGGTGCGTGGTTTGTTAACGTCGTGTTGCCAGAGCGTTCTTGTATATTTCGGTTTTTATTTCGTTTGCGGTGCGCGCGGCCGATGTCGTTACCAATATAATGAAACGGGGCCGGGCGTGGGCAGCCGCCGACCGGGCAATGTTAATAATAATAATAATAATAATAATAATAATAATAATAATATATCTATCGCCGGCAATCGAACGGGCGTAAATCGTGCGCGGGGTGGCAGACGCGGACGGGCCCGTGTCGCTGCCGATCCGATCCGGTTGCCGGCGCAAAAATGGTAGTCCCGACCGAACGACAATTAGCGGCCAATGTACGAATGACAAACGCGCAAACGACATCCGTACGCCAATGTACACGTATTGTTACACGCGCACACGTTCACACGGAACATAGGCGTACTTACACGAGTCGCCGCACACTGGCGCGGGCGGGGTATGTGTGTGTACACATATATATATATATATATATATATATTGTTATAAGCGTGCGCACCAGACACGGGACAATCGGTGGTCTCGGGCACAAGTTTCTTGTAAATATATAAATTTTTTTCATTTTTTTTTTTTTCGGAATATTTTCGAATATTGCGCATTTCTCCGCGCACCACACGATCGTATTCGAGAATTACCACTACGTGGTGGGTACAGATACAGTAGTGCCATATATTCCATAATAATATATCGTATACAGTCATTAGAAATACTGTCGTGGCTAATAAAGTGCTAATAAATATGATTATAGCAATCTCTTTTACCGTTAAAAAATAACTTCCTCCCTTTATATTCTACCCGACGTGCGAAGTACTATTTTAAGTTGTTAATTTTACTCTTTATATTGTTTGTATCTATACACTTTTTGTATATCCAGACCGTTTTACCGAATAGCTACACGTATTTTTGTCTAATTTGTTTATCCATTTTGTTATTTTAAATTTGAATTTTTCCTGAAATCGCCCCAATGATAAGTTGAATATTTTAAAACAAATATGAATTACTTATATTGTACATAGAATATATAGTAGGTATATATTATATATGAGCTAATGTAAAAATGAGTAAATAATTATCAAAGTTGTTTTACGAGCTTATTATTTGCATTGTAAAACTCTTCGTAACCGTCAATGAGAAATCGTGGCCGTGCATACGTAATATCAATGGTAATATTTATAGTGCGTTATATAGGTACATCAATGGCGAACTGTAATCTTCTCTTGCGTTTTCTTAAGGAATTTAACGAGTTATACGTACCTATTTTTTAAACCATAAAACGTAAAAAAATGTCTTTTCATATCCACTTAACATCCGCAAAATATATATATTTTCTTAGAATTTAGGTAAATTATTTTAATGTTTTATACATAGTCATATACTTAAACACTTAGTTATATACTTATATTTAATAGCTACATCGTACCTATATACTCGTATGTATACGACGTGTATACAGTCTGTTCCGAATGTTGGATACGTTCATAAATCATTCGCAACTAGTAACCACGGGGACCATAAATAAACCATATTTTATTTAAATCGTAATTTTGAAAATTAAATCCATTTGATTTGATACATACAACGAGTTCTGTAAAATTAAAATTTTAAAAGTTTTTTTATTGATACGAATTGCATATACGGTTTCAATATTATGTCATATTATGTCAATCTGTGTGTTTCAAATGTGTGTTATGTAAGGATAAAATATCCGTCCATATAAAGAAATATATATTGTACCAATAGGTGTAGTACACTTTAATAATAATTATATGTGGGAAACATCTGTATAAATATAATTTAATAATATGCTTTGAACATTAATGGTTTTGATTTACTAAAAAGAATGTTAAAAAAATATTTATTAATATATTAGGGTGACAATAAAAAAAAATATATGTGTTTTGAAGGTCCCACCTACTTATAACATTCATTTATCTAAAAAATAGGTTTACAAAAATATCAACGTAAAATTTTAATTTTTATTGGTTACTTAACTTGTTTGAAGACGATACATTTTATACAGTGCATTTATATATAAAAAAAACATAAAATAATAATGCCACGTTCAGCTGTATTTTTTAATCACTACTTTAAATTTTTGAGTTCTTATACTGCTGTCAATTAAATCTTTGTTATTTTCCAAGCACTTAGATGAGGGTGTAAAAAGTCTTGAGTTATATCCAAAGCTGTAAATAATTTGAGGGTATTTTTAGATGCAAAATCGCACGATTTAACCGTTTAAATTGCAGTCATTTCAACTGTAATACACCTGTATGTTTTTAACCATTAAATTTACCATATATATTTTCATTTCAGAAGACCTACCATAAATATCTTGAGAAGGTTTGAACTAGTAATGACATTAGATTTAACTTTATTTGATTTATTGTACTTATCGAATTCTTTTAAAATATTTAGATCGTTGTGAAGAGCTAATTATCCACATGCAGAAGTATATCAATACTGTAAACTTGCAACACAAAACGTTTAGACTCGAAATACAGATAGTTCTCGAGCAGTTAATTGGAACTGATTTGAAATAAATATAGATTTCCATGCTATAAATGAACTTAGACATCTATTTAGCTTGATGAAAAGCTCCTAGTATAGAAATGTTAAAATATTTAATAGTTTCATCTCTTAAGAATATAAGAGAAAGCGGTAACATTTCCTTATTGTAATCTCTGAGCTGAAATGTCGCTTAACTGGTCATTGATTATTTTTAGTTTTAATTAATTGGAAATATTGTATCTTCTATAATTCTACTTTCGTATTTATTTTTGTCCCTTTTACTCTTCTAGTAAGTCAAACACTACAGTTGCTTGTGTTTCTACAATTCTATTGGGTATTTTTGAAACACCAAGTAATTTCATAATACCATCCCTTGATACTATAGTTGCAATGCGATATATTTATATATATTTTATCCATATTTAAATATCTTAATCAATATACTATCTTAAGTAATATATATTTTAGTTGTAGGATGTTAATGGAGAAGGGGATTTATACAGGCTATAGTATGGAAAGGGTAAGAAGTTGTGATAGAAATGGTAGAATGGGAGGATTAAAATGTATAGGCACTTCAAAAAACTTAAAATAAGCATTGTCGACAATCTCATAATTACATATTATTATAGAGTACCTACCTACTTATTTGATTATTTTAAAGAAATGGACGTTAAAGTAAAATTTAAAACATGCATACTAATTAAACTATATGTCCCAACAATACCTTTTCATTAATGTTCAATAAATCTAAATATATACGTTATTGGTCACTTTTTTGATTGTTAAAAATAAATTACCGTTAGCGTAAAACTGGTGGCGTACTTTGAAAAATTTATAATAATTAAATTAGTTTTCAACAAACTGTTACCCAATTGGGGTAAACTTAGCATCTTTTTAAAAAAAAATGTATAATAGCTCATTATATGTTCTATATAAATATTCTGAAAAATTTTAATAAAATTGTTTGAATCAATAGACAAAATACGTTAAACGTTGGACGTTAACTTTAAGGTTATAGGTTTTTACTCATCATAATGTAGTTATTGATCTACCAAACTAAATTAAAATCGGAAAATGTATAAGAATATACTCGTATTTTTACCTAATCACTTTTTCAAAATTTTAGGTGAATTTTTATTTTTCCAAATGGCTAGGGATAAGTTACGGATATATTAAAGTTATTCAATCATTCGGATACAATTAAATTATCTTGGTTCGAAATAACACTATACAATTTTATAATATAATAACATGCAGATAAAAAAAAAAAATATGTAAATTGTATTATAAATAAACGTTTTGTTATGTATTTGTTGAGCGAATAGTTTTTTATGGATATCTGACTAGTTAAGAAACCATTAAAACTGCACCTTATTTTAATTCCGTGTCAAATCGAAATATACGTGTATTCTTAGTCTAAGAGGATGCTACACCGTTAATTTTCAGCAATAAAAACATACTTACGTAAAACAGTTAAAATGGATTCTTAAAGTAATTTCAGAGTGAAAATACCTATTATCAAGTTGATAGAGGACAACGTTTTGGGGTTTTTAATTTATTGATTTAAAAAAATGTTATCGAAGCTTAAAAAAGTAAAAAAGGTGTTGTTACTCCAAAAAGTGGCTTTAAAAATTCATGTAAACCTTTTTCGTAATACATTTTTTTAAATAAATATCCTGATAATACAACAATTAAATGTAGTGGAGATACGGGACCAATTTTGAGTTAATTTTAAATCGTATTTAAATATTTTTACATTGTTATATTATTATATTTTGACCGACCCAAAATAGAGAATAGAGAAGGCGAAGGAGAAGAAGATTATATTTATAAAAATTTCTTAAAAATTACCTACACAAAAGCCCTTAAAAAACGAGTGTGTAGCGTTCTCTTACGATAAACCTGATAAATAATAAATACCTAGTTTATCATTTATTTATTTGTTTTTGTACAAAATATTAGTGTTGAATGTCAATCGGTTTTTCGGAGGTTTGTTAAATTATACTATGTTATACAGTAATTCAATAAATTCCTATAAATAATTCACCAATTTGGGATTTCACTGAATTATTTTCGTACGGTGTATGTACCGTATATGTAAGGACCGAGTTTTTGCAATATAATATTCAATAATTATCGCATCGGATTAGATGTACCTACCTATAAAAACCGTTCATACAAATTACGTACTTACGGGACCGTGTAATATACACCCAGTGAATAATAATAATAATCAATGTCCGCATTATAGTCAATGTCTTCCCAGTGTGTATACGACCATGTGACCACCATAACATTGTCGTTTCTCTTGGCCAACAGCCACGTGCGCGTATAAATTATTAGGCTTATATTTCAGCTTTACAGTACTTGTATATTTTAATAATAATATTATGTATATTCGTACTCGAAACGGCGTGCAATTCTTTAATTGAAATATACGAATAAACCAAAGTGCACTTATAGAGTATAACACTCGGTGTACAGGCGTTTATGTAAATGTATTATATTATTTTAATAATCGAATCAAACGTACATAATAATATAATAAACCTTTTAGAAATCCTAAAGACGACTGTATAATATATATTTGAATCCTTATTAAAGGTATAATAAATTGCGTCGAGTTGTTGTTGTTGTTGTTGTTCGATGTAAATTTTAATACCGCGTAATCCATTAAAATCATTAAACGTAATATAGCTGGTTGTGTGTGAAAAAATAAAACATGGATAGTTTGAGATTGATTATTATAATACAACGGAATTTTAATCACACATTATTATTATAAGTTATATAATAAGTAGCGTTAAGAATATATAGCGATAGAATTCTAATTTTAAAACGGCTTTTTGAAATAATTATTTAAAATTATTAAATTAAACATTATATTTATGCCCTGTATTTGGTAGAAACTTAATTTTAGTTCCAAGTCACTGTAACGTGATTAATTTTTGGACTACCGCAGTTGTTTTGCGATATTTATTATTTTAAGAATCGCAAATGTATTTAAATTACTATTTGAAAGTAATTTGTACAAAGTAATGTGATATTTACCAAATAATCAGGTAACACGTTTGGTGACATTATTCAAGGAAGGGCGATGAGATCCAGTGATGTATATGGCATGAGGTTTGGACCCCACTCCCGAAAATTTTATTTCATAGTAGATTTTTTTTTTAAACACTACATATACTAATATTTTTATGACTTTTAAAAATGATCTCCTCACAAAAACAATCCTAGCTACATGTCTGATGGACGCAGGCAGGGCCGTTAGATTGATATTTGTAATTCAATCTGTATAGGACTTTCTTTTTATTAAATTTATCAAATATTTCCAAGACTGATTACTATTTTATACATCAAACATTTTAAATCAATATTCAAATACTTTACTGATTCACAAAAACTCCTAAAATTTTAACTTCTCTTCCTTATTTAAACTAAAAATTAGTTCAAGTGAAGCTGTCGATATGTTTGGAAGAAAATAACTCGACAATATGCATCAATAAATGGAAACCTAATAATTGATTTATAATAAATAAAAATATTTTATAATTTATTATAATAATATTTCTTATACTGATTATATAGGTATAAAATATCTTATTTTATTATGATATTCCTCTGATACTTACTGTAATCAATATTTTATTAGATATATGAAACTGTTCTTCTTTATTTATTAACTGTAAAAATACCCCCCTGTTTAGCAAAAATCTGAAAAAACTCCACTATAATATATACCTAGTTCGGATAATTAAATTATTTAGCGTACATCTTAACGTTATGATACAAAAGACGCCGTAAAGAGATTGACGGTCTTTTAGATACTTCAAAAATAACAAACCTATTTTTGACTTAGTAATAAAAGTATAATATTCAGTAATATTACTATAAATATACATATTATTTTTTTATAGTAGTTACTATACGTTTGTACAATATTTTTTCTACTGAAAATCTCTTCTTTTAATTATGTTTTTGTACATTTTAATGTATCTCCGACATATTTCAGTTACGTTGCCAACATTTTTTAATTTGATGTAATTTTTATTATAGTATTTTCGTAAGTTTATGTTTTGAGTTTTGATGAGTATATTATATTTATTTAGTGGAATTTAACATATTAGCTTGAATTTCTGCTGCCATTCATCTGTAACTGTACTAGGCGTGAATTTGGTTCCATCCAAACTTGTGTTCACTTTTTCAAACCAAATTCTGTGTATTAGGCTCGAGGTGGCAGAGTACGATGCCGGATGGTGGGTAACCGCCATATAACTTGGGATAAAAAGAGTTACACAGAAACGATAACACCCGATGTCCTAGATTTTCTTAGCTGGAGCAAGTATTTCGAAAACGATGTTACTTGCAATTTTATTATACACGATCATTCATATAGATTACACTCTAAATAGAACATACGCTTAAGTTCGAAGAACAACAGACCTATAAATTACATGACAATCTACATCTATTGTATTTTCTGTACAAATTAAGAGTATAAGAAGGACGTGTAGCATTGCATGCTGTTGAAATTACAATTATTTGCGAACATCATTCTTCTAGTAGTTTTTTTTTTTTTTTTGTGGCGATAAAGCTAATGACAGTAGAAAAGCAATAAATTGTTGAGAACGTAATATATATTATATATATATTATACACTTATATTAGCTATTTTTACTTAAATATTTCGATTAAACAATTCCTTTTTTGTTTTATCATAAGACTTCTTTCACTAAGATACAGATATATTTTCAGTCAGCACATGATCAAAGCACAAGGATTAGAAAGAAAATATGATACACATTATCCAAGAGATTATTTTTTTCAACTGTCAAAGTAAATTTCTTCTAATTTATGTTGAATTTAAAATGCATTATCATGTTCTCAACAATATTCTATAAGAAATTGTACATATTTGAAAGTACTAACTTTAGTTTTGCGCATATTTTATAAAATACTGATGAATTGGAAAATTTCAAGTAGTCTACGTTGTCCAGTGTGATTTCAAAATTGGAACTAAACAATCCTTATTTATTTACAAGTCCATTTTTCGAATGTTCTAGTTGTCCTAGTAATTTCTTCAAGATTTTCAAACTGTGATTGTGAAGATTACCAAACCAAGTTGTGTTCGAATTTCAAAGTGGGCAATTCCCAGTTTTGAAGTCTATAATTTTTTGGTAAATATTTTGTTTGACGGTTTTATGTTTGAAAATTTGTTTTAAATTTTATCGAAAACGATAATAATAATAATAATAATAATAATGACATTGACGGTTCGCATTTTTTGAATCAGTCTGCGGTTATCCAAACGCGTTGATGTGATTGAGTTATTCGGTACCTATATACTCGTATTGTGAATGAAGCGAACAGCGTCGGCTATGGAAGTGAAATAGAAATAGCCGTTTTGGGCATGACGAAAAAATGTGATCCCAAATTAACAAAATACTCGGCGGGCGATATAGTTTTCTATAACCATCTGTTCTCACAAAACCACCCCAGCCAGCCAACCACCGAATGTGGAACGTCGTCGTCAACTGGACATCGAAAGCTGTGTTTTCCGGGATAGGAAGAGACAGCAGGCCAGCGGAAATGGACCAGGAACGACACCAGCCAACGGTTCCGGCTGGAGAAGTAGGCGCCAACCACAACGGTCAATACCAATCCGTTTCCTAGACACCAACCGTGCTAGAGGAACCGTTAGCAACGTAGACTGAAGAAACCAGTGTGGAAAAACCGGGCTTGAACATATGTCCATAATCCATATATATATAACAGATTTCCACGTGACCAATCCAACAAATTGGTCGGTCATTTGTTAGACGTTGTTAGATCAAACTGCCATTTAGTTGGACATTCGTTTTTTTTTATTCCTATTTTAATGTTTTAAAGTTAAAAACCGCTAAGTTTAAGCCAGTGGCGCACTTTTATAAAATCGTATCGAAATATTGCAATAATATTCGTACAATTTTAGACTTGTTAGACATTGTTGGAGTGGTGTCAACGTTTTGTTAGAGTCTGGAAAATTATGAATTTTTAAAATGTGCATACATTTTTTTTAAATGCTTACACATTTTTTTATGCCAAATAATGCATAATAAAAAATTCAGGTTCTAACAAACATTAATTTATCCCCTCCTCCCGTGAACCAGTGAACCAATGTCCCTTTTTCTATTTTCTATGAATATGGTCAGTGGTCACCCAATGAAGGGTAAGACGTTCATTTTGTTTAGTGGCCCAAAAATTCGATTTGCCCTGCACAACATCAATATATTACGGCGGGTACATAAAAAACAGACGTATACACACAATATATACATCTATACTGTGCATCAAATGCACTTGTATAAAATACATTGGTGTTATATACAGACGTCAAAACCGACAAAACAACTTCTCCGGATCGGTCTTAATTGCAGCGATAATATTTCTTCGAGTTATAAATCACATTATAATATACGCGCGCGACACTATTGGACTGCGTCCAATGGCGAGCGTACGCGCGCGTGCGTTCCGGACCGACCTATATAATATTAAGTGTCACTCCAGAAAAAGCGTAAAGGAAGAAAAAAAGCCGGGGGGGGGGAAATGAATCGGAAAATGAAAAAAAAAAAAAATTTAAAAAGGAGGTAGATAAGACTTGTCGGCCGCAGAAGGCGGGAATTTTTCAATCGGGCTTGCACGCGTTTACTGGTCGGTGACCGGGTGACCACGGGAAGTTCACGAAAGATACTCGCGCGCATTCCTATGAACCTTCGGTCCTAGGTACAGTGACCGTCCTTCAGTTTCTGTCGGAGACGCTACAATATGTCGTATATTATATTATAGCACCTCGAGTTAATTTGTACGTATATAAATATACACATTACCTGCCATATATGTACCTATACTATTTACAGTGGCGTATTTGAGGGGGGAGAGGGGCATGGGCCACTCCTTGAATTTTATGAATGTATTAGATTATTGTTTATAATATTAAATGATAGTGACAGTAAAACAAGTGGTGATTTATCAAAATATAAATTTACAAAAATAATAAATCGATTTATGAATATATACCTATCGTCATACGATAATAATTATAATAGTATTATTCATTTTGTAATTTTGGAACAAATGCAGTATATAGTAGGTAAAAAAACCATTTTTAGTTTTTTTTTTTTTTTAATAAAAACTATAAATTTTTTCACCCCGAATATTAATGGTGTTTTTAAAATTGACCCCTCGTGTTTACTTTTTCAGTTATAAGCCGAAATACATAGAAAATCGCTATTTTTTTCAAAATTCGTTCTTACTGATGATCAAAAAAGGATTTTTAAAATAAATTTTAATTTTAATTTTTACAAAATTGTATTTACAATTTGATAGTTGAATCAGAATATATATATATTTCGTACCTAAATTTTAAGTTATTATTGTTAAAGAAATAAAAATAATTTTTTTCAAAAAACTTTTTTTACCTTGTGAAATTGTAAAAATTCGTGATTTTGCATTTTTAAACTTTATTCAGTATATTTTTTAATTCTTATGAACTGGCTGGACGGCTTAGTTTAGAAAATACTGACTTTTGAAGTTGACGAATTTACTGCTAGTCGCAAATTAAATCGAATTCCCTCGTTTTGTTGTGAAAAACCACGTCAAAGAAGTATCAAGCCAAAGTTAATGCTTTTCGGAATATACTTATTAATAATATGTTATCAGTGTTAAAAATTTTTTTTAAAAAATTTCAATTTTGTATATTTTATATAAATAAGAACGTATTTTGAAAAATATTGGTATTTTCCGGATTTTTTTACTATAAATCAAAAAGTAAGTACAAGCGGCCAATTTGAAAACATCATTAAATTTAGGGTCAAAAAACGAATTTTTACTTTTATTATTTTAGAAAACCAAATTAAATGGTTTGAGAAGTTAAGTGATTTTTATAATACTGCCAGTTTTGTGGTTAACATTTAAAAAATGAGCCCAACTATGACTTTTATTAAACAAACATTTTTATTGCTCCTCCCAATTTGAATAGTCCTGACTATGCCACTGACTATTTATATATATATACAAATATATAGTGTAAGTCTGGTCCTGTCCGACTCCTGTGTAGGCTGAACGGTTGGGTAACGCTATACTTTCGTTTGGCAATCATATCGCCCGCGAAAACGGTGTAACGCCACGGTCGAGTGGCCGATAGAAATGTGCTCGACTTGTCCGTGTTCGTCTTTCGTAATATTTTATTATTATTTTGTATCGTAAACTTTCTTTATCGTTTTCGGCATTCACGAACGCGCGTTCATTACGTTCACGCAGAGGCAATACTGGGTTTGTTGACACCTTGAGGAAAATGTTAAAATTACGTCCTATCGTATCAAATATTTCCGCTGAAATTGAGAATTTTATTTTATAAACCACAAATAAAAATTTTTTTTTAAAAAAAGCCTTTCTCTTATAAATGGGCATATTACGATTGCCTATGTACGTTTTTCTACATTACGACTAGCAGGCTGCTATAGCCTAGTAGGGTTGCGTATGGTACGGTTTAGTATTAGTTATAAGATTGGAACATGTAATTGATTTACATCTATTAAATATGGTCAAGTAAATTGTAATGTTTTTTTTAACATGATTATATATAATAAAAATTAAACACGGTTTAAGTGTATGTCTCTTGGTCACATCTATAAACAACTTATTAATATTCACAAAATTAGCATTTCAATAATTCAGTTAATACGTTAAACGTATTTTAAATAAAAATATAAAACGACGAATAATATCTCCCTAGTAACCAAATTAACAATCGTAACTATGTACTAGTAACTACGAATATACGAACGAACACGAATGGATGGACACAACGGAAATATAAGGTGTCTAAACTTATTCTTAGAAACCTAAATGTATATGTCGATAATAACTTCTTCTTCTTTCCTTCGCCTTCTCTTCCAACTATTTGGGGTTGGCCACCCTAGTCCTACACTTTAATAATTTAATTCAATCGCCAGCATTTTTTTCGTTTCCTTCTTCATATAACTTGCCATCATATCTTCTTATCTCTTTTTCGGTCTTCTACTCCACTTCTTTCTATTAATATGCATTTATTTTACTAATCTTACTGCTTCTGTCTCTTCCCTCCTCAATACATGACCGAGACATCTCAATCTATTTTCCCTCATTTTGTCAACTATCGAAACTACTGCTATACTTCCTCTTATGTGTTCATTCCAGATTCTGTCCTCCCTAGTCACTCCACCATCCACCTTAATATTTTCATCTCTGGTACACTAATTTTCTGTTCTATATTTCTATCTACTGCCCTACTTTTTGTTCCATACATTATTGTAGGTCATATAAAATTCATCTTGTAACCCATTAGGGATTCTTTTGTCATAAAAAAAAGGAGCGTGGTTTGACTATTGCGAGGTAGCTAAGTAGAAACCGGTCGCTGTAGACTTGGCGAAGCTCTTTCTTAACGTGCAACAACTGTATAGGATATGTACAAAAGGCGCGTGGACTTAAAAAAAACCATTGGTACTATGCGACATTTTATTTTCAGTAATTCTACAAACTACTATATATACACATAATATATTAGTTATGAAGTCGTGAAGTATTGAATAATAAGTACCTATATTAATTTACTAAAAATTACTTAAATTTACTAGAATATTTTTTCAATATAACAGTACAGTAAAATATATATTCTATGAAAAAGTCTGAATTTTAAGTCTTTCAATGAATTTTTTTTGAAATCGAGTACATTTTATATCAAAATAATGAGTATAAAAAACGTGTGAACTTGTGAATACTGATTTTTGATATTTTTGTTTTTATAAAATAGTAAATAATTAGAGTAACGTACGTTTAACCTCTTATTGAACCTTTAAGTCTAAAAACTCGAAATTACCCCATTTAAGATTTAAGAACTTCAAAATCTAAAATTTCTATAAATAGCCCGTAAATCGTCGTTAAAAAATAAGACCGGTAGGGGAAAGTAATTCGCTCGTGGGATATCAGTAGAAGTAGGAGTACCTAATTCGCGCATCAATATATTTAATTTGAAAAAAATTATAAATCATTTTATTCAAACTTAAGAAAACTACTGGAAATATCGAAAAATGTCATGCTTAAAGTACCAATTAGATCCAATTTGCTATCATTAACATACAACGCAACATAACTCCAAAACGCCTACTTGAGTCTTTCTGGTTGAAAATTTGCTCATAGAAATAAAAATAAAGATTATGCAATTGCTCTGTTCAAAGTATACATAAAAAACATTCAAAATATTATCACCGTCAGTATAGTAATAAATTACTATATGGTGTAAACTTCAACATTTATGATTTATTCTTTTTGGAATTTCAAAGAAATAACAAAGTACGATTTTGACGGAATCGAGTTTTTACTGTTTTGTAATGAATTCGAAAAATGATCCCTTCAAAGTACTATCTTGATAACATTTTCTACCAGACAATGGGGTCACTGACTGGGTCAACTGCTCCTATTGAAGCATTTAAAGAAACATTTTTGTCAAATCACTTGTAAAAAGTATTCCAAATACTCTATTAAATACTTTCAAAAAAAGTATTGAAAAAATATTAGGAATACTTAAAAAATACTTATTCTGAATACTGTGTCCCGAGTACTAATTCGGAATACTACCCGAGTCCGATTAATAGGTAAATGATTACAACCAAGGAAGAAACCATTTTTAGATTCTTATTTATTAATGATGTATAATTTTATGTAAGGATGTTGAAAAGTTTTATTTTTTATTCTATGTATCACAAGTGTCACACCGTATTTGCATATCAACCGCACGTTAATTTGTATACATATTATTATATAGCCGGAATCCAATTGCGCGTGACGTAATTTGTGACGCAGTAAAGCATGAAAATACACCCCGTGCCGTTTTGATGACGATCCAGTATAGTGGCCAGAATGAGGTGTACGTATATTTGAGTAATTTTAAAAATCAATTTCATAAAAATGTTTGTTTTGTTTTTTATGGATTTGGAATTTGAATTTTAAACTAATTTATTTTCAAAGATTTTAAAGAAATTAATAATATATATACATTATGTCTAACAATAATCAGGGTAAGCTTTATACTTACTTTCGCTCTAAAACTGTAAATATAGGAATTAAATGGTCATGTTAAAACCATTAATTCTGCAGTAATAATTAATTGCCTATCATTATATACCTACGTTAAACGATTATGGACTTATCCCAAGTCTCGAGATTTCAAATAATAAGGTACATAGATCGGTATTATAATCATTATTTAACTAGTTTCTTTGACGACAGCTATTTATACAATAATGATATCAAACATATTAACCCGTTTGGATACTTATATGCATGGTTTAGTACCAAAAATATTAATAGTTTGAAATAAAATTGTATATAGAATAGTGAGATAAATTATACTATAGATCTGGGAATTTGAAAATCATTTTGACATCATATGATAATTTTGCCTGAAAAAATCATGACTCAATCGGGCAATAAATTTTATAATTTTAATGGTCTTCTTTAGGCTTTTAGCTACCAATATTTGTATTTATAATAACCCGTTTGGACACTGGTTATATATATATATATTTTTAGGGGAAATAAATAACTTGTAGAATTATTTAAATAAAATATAAAACCCAATTTCTACAAAATGATTTGTTATAATAAAACAAATTATTTTGCAGAAATTGGATTTTTATATTTTATTTATATGTATGTACTTATACATACGTTTTCTTTACTATCTATTATTACTATGTAATATTATTAATGTATTAATTATTAGTAGTTATCTAATGTGCAAACACACACAGCGTTTTGGATATTTTGTTACATCTGGGCACGAGTATTTCGAACGCTACGGATTTAAACATCTAAAATAAAATAAATATTTTAGTGCAACGGCTTTTTATATTTTTATATTGAACCATGCCACGGCTTTTTATCATTTTGGTGCTCAAACGGGTTACAAAAAAGAGCACAAATACGCTATGATTTGCTCAAACGTCCATCGCCCACAGATCAATATACTGTCCTCCTAATGGCAAAGGCTGCAATTATGTAAAGTCTTTTGTTAAGAAAATTACCTATATTTGCTTTTTTTTTTATACATCTATGCAATATAAAGTAAATGATATTTTAAAATCTAATTTTAAGTTACCAATAACACAGGATGTACCACATGAAAATGATAAAAAATGGACACAGAATGTCCGAATTAACAATAATAATGTAATATATAATAATCTCACTTTTGAAAACTATTAGTATAGTTACTGCTTTTGCCATTAGTAGGGCGATAAACCTTTTGACAGATGATAAAAATTGAGATTTTGAAATGATTTTATCGAACTCATATAGATGTATTCATATATTTATTTTTCATATACAGTTATCTTAGTATTGATAAAATATAGAAGCTGGTTTCAACATTTTTCTTCTATGCCTTTGAATTATATGTACTTATACGGTTACGTCTCACTTTGTATTGTAAAAGACTGGTCATGATGATGAATTTTTGTGGGTATTGAAACATAGAATACAAAATAATATACAAATTTGTAATAAATAAATCTTAATTGAAATGCGATTTTAACGAACGGATAAAAATCAAATCTAATAACAACAATTTATCATTACGTATATATGTATTATATTAACTTTATAAATTCTTATCATCATTCTTGTATCTATACATTCATATATAATAATAATAATAATAATATGATGTGTTGTTTCTCCTGCTCCGACCTACGCACATCAACTGTTAAGCGACTTAGCGAAACACGGTAACTGTAAAAGATTCAAATACCGCCTTCGAACCGTATCAACCCACACGTGACCAATTTTATATCTGACACCCTCTACCTGGTAATCTTCCAAAATTGTTCAGATACTAATGGCCCGGAAACTTTCTGTCCAATTAATTAACGTCGAAACTTACTTATGACTATTGTAAGTGCCAACGTTAGACGGTTTCTTTAATCAAGTTAATAAACCGTATAGTACAAAATAAAACACGCTTCGTATATTATAACGTACTTTCTGGCTTGTGCGTGAAGTATTTAAAAAGCAGCCAATACCAGCTAGATACGTATATTTTATTGTGAGTATAATTATTTTTAGTTCGAAAAAAACAACGATTTCGAATAGAGATCCACATTCTGTATAGACACTAATAACTAATATTACACTAACTAATAAGATATAAATAGAAGACCGTTAAGTGCTGTTCTTTCTTCAATTTTTTTGAATTTTCATTTTTTTTTTCGAGGTTTTCCGTGTATTTTATATAAAATTGTGTGTAAATATCACGTTTATATTGCATTTATTAAAACATATTATCGTAATAATAAAAAGAGAAAATCCAAGAGTTAGACACCTACATATAAATGCGTTTTAATTCATATTTATTATTTAATTAACTCTTTCATAGGGATAAAAATGCATGTAAGCCCATAACTTAATGAACATTTACTGTGTTTTAACCATTGTATATAAATAGTTCACTGAATAAGGTTATATTTCCAAACTTTGTTTTATCCATTTTCCAATTCTTCACCCATTGTGATCTACTTCTGGAATTTTTATATATATTTATGGCAGCACATGCAATTGCTAATTGCTTATTTTTTATGTTTTTGCTTGTACATTATACACAAATCTAAATGTAATTTATAAAGAATCTACTTTTTTTTAAAATTAATTTCGTTAGAAAAAGAGAAAAACTTAAATGATATTTTATCATATTTATAGATGAAATTATAAATATATATATAGGTAATAATAATAATAACACGTGCAAAGATTTCCAGATTTTCAACGCGTCATACGTCACGCTAATCGTACGTGAAAGGACACAGCTTTTGTCTTTACACAGACTTGCTTTCCTACACTTTTTAGACAACAAGCAAAGAACGCGCGATTGGCGAGTAGTGTCACGTATTTTATGCCTATCGCACTCCAAGTCCGTATATTTGAGTATTTTAGATGTTGTATACAGTGTTGGCTCTAAGAAATATCCACGGTGGTGGGAAGTGTCTGAGTTGAGTTGACGAACATTTTATCTATTGCCTAACTATTTTTAAGGCTCTTAACTTTTTTCACTAATTTTCCGATACCAACTTTTCTTAATTTGCCTATTAATTGCCGACTGCATTCATTTTAGCGAGTTATTGCTGACCGATTTTCCAAATACTCCGTCCCCTCCCACTAAATCCCCACCGGGTTGTACGTCACTAGGAACTACACTCTCCCAGCGATAGTCGGATGTGTACGAGCTCGGTTTGTCGAATAGACGCGAATACGTGATATATTAATGATTTATGAAGTTGTAACACAAAATATATGGATTAGAATAGAAAAACACGTATGCGTCCAATATTTTTTTTCGTATATACAATGTACCGGAACAAAATAGTGTTCAAAAAACGTAGTTACTAGTTTATAGTGCTTGAAAAATTAATAAAGATCGTGTTATTCGCGTGGAAATTGTGTGAAATCGTCGGAGAATATACTATGGTCGCCGCGAGCCAAGGTAGAAAGAAACCCGCCTTTAATAACAATAACTAATAAGTCAAAGAAAGTCATTTCCGCTGGTAGTAAAAACGGCTTGTCGATTGAGTAATCTTTTCAGAATGTCAATAATGAACGTGCGTGTATACCACGGTCGTGGTCGTCATCGTACGGTACTTTGTAGTCACGCCGGCGATATGGGGAGTGAGAAAAATATTGTCAAACACGATCGGCTATAATATTTTTTTTTTCGCTGACTCTTTCCACGATAGTCGTTTTTCTCGTCGCGTATGACCCGCAGGTCACCACCGAGTAAATTACTTAAATAACTCTCTTTATCGTACATATATGGGGATGCATGTACGTGATATTCTCTCAAGGCGTATTGTAGGGAACGTTTGATGACAATAAAAATCACGTAAAACAACTCAATAATCAGACAAAACTGCGGGTCTTTCATCTGATGGATTTAAATAATTCGTCAATGATTCCCAAGTATGATACATTATTTAAAAATATATATATATAGTAGATCAACTGTAATTGTTTGTCGATCACTTAATCGCAGACGTATCGAACATTGATATTAAGTAGGCGTTGGTTGTAATTATTCTTTTAAAAAAAATTTTAATAAACACCCATCCTTAATGTGGTTTTAGAATAAACATCGTCATAATTCGTTCAAAATATTCACGGACGTAATAATAATATACCTTTTTCCTTACCTTGCATATTATCGTATAGGTACACTAACCAAGTAGAATATTATAACCAAAAACACCGGAAACGGGGGCATGAGGTGGCCGACATGACTTGTTAGGGAATATATTATAATAGTCACAAACCATAAAATTTTTTGTCATTGTATTAATCAGCACTCGTCAATATGAAAATGTTAAACAAATTCGTAAATTATAAACCATAATGATTCCTCGTAAAAAGAAAATTATTTTTCCTCTACGGTCATACTATAGCTACTGCGAGACAGGGATGTTATTTAAAATTTTTGATAAGAAAAACAAAATTTCCGAAACCATTAATTCCAGAATGGCGCGGTCTATTTAGTAGAGGATACACCGTAAAACACAAATATTTACCAACAATTATAGATGACAATCGTTATGGATTGGTGTTTGACAATTGTTTCCAATTTTTAATATTGAATCAATTCTAATGTTGTCGATACTGTTTCTTAAATTTTATTTATGGAAATAACAATATCCAACTTTGTTTATTCTTGAATATGAATATAGCTATAGGTATTTATAACCCTTGAACAATGATTTTCCCGAAATTGTCTTTTCTGAAAATAGGATTTATCGGCAGTTAACGATAATTTCTCGAAAAAAAAAAAGTTTACGAAAAAATGTATTTCTATTTTTTACTTCCATGATTTTGATAGTCCTCCAATGAGTTTTTGGCATAATGGAGTAATGTACCAAAATCAAATATTTGTTTCATATTTTTTTTTCAAAAGTATTGTGTATTATAGAATAATAATTTTGAAATAATACTTTTTTACTTCTTTTTGAAGTAATATTTTGATTTAAGTCCGTTTTGCCGAATCCCGGTTCGCGGACACTATTAATTTTCACCAATTTATAGATACCTATGTAATTTCTATCATTTCAGATGATAACAATTTGATTTATAACTTGCAACAAAATTAAAATCGGGATACTATTTGTACAATAGAGTATTCAATATATTATTTCATAATATATGTATATTTACATAATGTTTGTGGTTTTAATGGTCTATTCCCGATTCGCTGACGCTTCCTTTCACCAAACTTTTTTATTCATGCGACCGAAAAAATGTATACCTAAACTATATTTAATTTAATTCGATATGGTGTTCAATAGCGAATTCGGTTATATTTTAGAATTAATCTGTCCGAGTGAGCGAAGTGGTCGAATAACCCGGCTCGGTGCATAGATGCAAATGTGCAATCGATAGAAGATGCAATCTAAAATGTATTTAATTCACAATTGAATAAAAATTACCTAATTATAATTATTATACATATATATTATAAATAGTTTTCTTAAATAAAAATTGGACGGTGGTGAAATGGAACTTCAATAGATCGAGTAACGACGAATATTATTTGGTTTGCAAATTATGAATCAATTGGCCCAATGGCTGCAAATTTGGAATTGAAAAAAATCGTTTAGAATATGGATGAACTATTATATAATGCAATATTTTTAAAATTGTGAGATGTATTATTTACGAAATAGTTCGTGGATATTTTCCTTAGAATATTCTAAGTTGAATGTAGTTTAAGTAACATATTTTAGAAATGAAAAAAATCATTCAAAATTCTATGTGAGAACGACATAATACAAAATTCTATACATTACGGAATAATAACAACTATGGTTGTAAACATTCTATTGAAAGAATAATCGATTTTTATTTTACGTCAAATTTTGCGCAAATTACAAACATGATACATTAATTTAGTAATGTCGCTCAACGATAACTATTTAAATAGGTACCATTTCATTGAATAGTAGTACCTATACAATCAGTGGCGTATTTTCAAATTTTTTGGTGGGGGGGGGGTCTAAATATTAAGTACCTATAAATTTATAATATAAAAAAAACACATACGAGTTATGATGTAATAATTATATTATGTATATTTCAC
>JAIPRL010006387.1:0-27627 GCA_025469235.1 Pemphigus obesinymphae
GTGCAATTGCACCCTCTGCCCCCCCCCCCCCCAAATGCCGCCTATGAACCCAGATGATCCTACCTAGGTAATATAAATAAATTTAAAAAAACACAATATTTGAATATTTTATCCGTGGATATTTTGTCCGTTGGATATTTTGTCCTTGGATATTTTGGTTTGGATATTTTGTCCGTGGATATTTTGTCTTTGTATATTTTGACCTAGAATCATTATTGTCAACCGTCACGACACCTGCAGCATGCCTACATGCGTGGCGAGCTATATTATCACATAGTTTTCACATCATAACAAGTGTTGGTATATAATATTAAGTCGGATAGTATACTATTGAGGATGTATAAATTAATAAACGTATTGCATTTTAAAACAATGATAAAACATTTCTTTCAATAAAATGATTTTTAGCTATAATTTAGTAATTCTAAATAGGTACTACAATAAATTAATAGTCGCCACTGATACTGTGTACATCACAATATCAGTCGAATGTTTAATATATATATATATATATATATGATCTCGTACGCACGCTAAATTCAATTTTATTCTTACGCGCGCGCGCCGACTGTCGTTCGCGCCATATGCGTATAGCGCGCGACGACCGTCGTCGTCCGTCGACTTATTTATGATAAAAAGAAAAAAATATATAAGAAAAAATTACGAGCAGTTCGCGCGCGTCCAACGCGACAGTTGGTTTTTTTCCCCGTGATCGTCGTCGTACGACGAAAAATCCCGCTGTCGTCAATTTTGTATCGTTTTTGTTCGCTACATAAATCGTCGGTGTATCGCTATAAATATTAGGCACCTATAATCGTCTCGAACAGTATTCGCGTTTTTTTTTTTTTTGTAAATCGTATTTTATAAAACTAAAACAATCGTTACGGTAATTTTCCAAAATTGGAATCGCTCAGACCGTCGTATCGGGTGTTCTTTTTCTTTTTTTTTCGGTTTATTTCTCAATCCAAATATATATATATATATATATTTATCGTCGGCCGCCGAATTTGCAAACATATACTCGTTCAAGTAACTCGAAAACATACGTCCCTTCTGGACTGACGTTCAAGTCCAGTCGGTGCTCGCGGCGGCCGTATTTACACCTACGCCGTCACAACAACGTACAACGTGAGTATAGTAATAATATTACACGCGATAATGTAAGTATTAAGGAAAATATATTTTTAGAAATAATATTATAATGTATGTAATATAATATAGTGTGTGCGACTACGGCCGAGCGCGTAAGAATAGCACGATCAAAAAATATATGAACGGATGTGTCTGTTTCGATAAATACGTAACCAATATATCCGATAAACGGACATCGTCCAGACGAAAAATAGTAAATAATAACAAGACTTACAGAATTCGTGAAAACATATTATATTATTTTTATCGCGTCCAGTGTGTATTTGATAGGCCCTACACCAGTCACTATACACATGGAGGTATTATGCCTCGCAGCTATAATGGTCTATTTATAAACACGTGAGTGTATATTTTTTGCCGACCACGACGCCGAATAACTAGAAAAAAAAATTCGTAAAAATCCGCACTTCGCAACGACCCCCTTGAACTCGGCCGTTTCTAAGCATTTTTTACGAACGAATTATTCGCATGTTGACATTTTGCTAATTTTGAATTATATATAGTGTTCAATCGTATATTATTTTGAAATCGTTCAGGAGTGTTTTTTTTTTTTTTTAAAGATTGAATCTACAATATTTTTTATATACGGCATAGGCCTTTACATTTTTTTTATCAATAGAACAATAAAAAATCGTTTCTACAGCTTTAAATGTATGTCTTGATAAAATAATATATGCTAATATAAATAACAAGTCGATTTTGAAAAAAATATTTTTATCATTAATTAGAAAGATAAATATGAATAATGACATGTTTTTAATATTAATTATAGATTATAGTTCACGTAATCACATTATTTCGTTAAAATAACTAGATACCACACAAATTATTATCTTTATTAAAAAAATTAAATACGGGAATAAATCTAACGTACGTATGTAATGTATAGGATGTATAGATTATATAGGCGTCCGGAGCAATCTTTTAAATTGAAATTTAAATATGACACTTTTTTTGCTTTTCCATAAAAACGAAATCAATTTATGATTTTATTGAATGACGCATTCTATTTTTTCTGTATTCAATTTCGAAAAAGTATCGAACATTTGAAAAAAGTGAAGGGACGCCCTTTGCGAATTAGGTTTATGTAATATGTTTTTGATATAGTAACAAGCTATATAAATATATAGTTACCTATATAGCTTATGTACCTAATGATTTTTACTAGGATTTTAGTGAAAACCTTCCGCAATGGTAGAAGAATAATAATGGAGTGAGAATTTTCTAAACCGCCGCTAGAAATGGCGCCAAATTTCAAATATTAACTGATTGGACACGCGCGCGTTCTGTATATATTCTATAATGTAGAAAGTTTATATTTTGTATGATTTCAGCGGACATAAACAAAACATTCCACCAGCTGCTGATCTCATTCCTGTATATCAGCCATGATTAAAGTGGACGAGTCGGACCCAGTAGGAGGTAAGAACGTACATATATTTTTGTTTCGTACACAATTTTATATAATAAAAACAATTTAGGTATATTTGCACAGAGGCGATGGTAGTAATCACTATCCATGTAGATTTTGAATATTCAGAGAAGCATTAAATGTATTTGTTTTACAATTATGTATTTTTGGGTAAATAATTCTTCTAATGGGAATATTGTTATATAGGTATATATAATTGGTATTATACAGATTATTTTTCGGTTTTCCGAGTATAGATTCCTATGTTTAGGCATATAAATTGGGTTTCAACTGTTTATTATTGAAACGATCTTAACAGATCTAACGAAAACCCTAAATCACAATTTTAACAGATAATTATCTTAAAGTGCAAATTCTTTTCCCCTTAAATGTCGAAAAATTTGCCTATATATAATAACCCTCAACACCAGGCCAAGGGTAGCTAAGCGGAATCCGACGAGTGCTCTTAGAAAAATCAGTGGCTGATCCCTCAATTTTTTCGAGCCTTGCATAATAGAAGTTTTGTATTTGTATAAAATGTTATTTTAGTTTCGGTGTGTAGCAAGGAATGTATTGGTTTTACATTGTGTATTCTTTTATTTTTGTATGTACCTTCATAGGTACACTTTTTCGAGTGGAATGAGTTTTGGATAAAAGACCTTTTTTGTTAGTAAATATTAATTTTAGTTGGTGCTTTGGAGTGATCATTTTTCGATTTTTCCAAGTAGTTTTCTTAAGCATAAAGTAAAATTACCAAAAATGATTAAAATTCTGAAAATAAACAAGCCAGCGAGTCATTAAATTTACACCAAATATTTATTTTAACACTACCTTAAAATAAATATTTGGTATATATTGACGTGATAAGAATTCAAAACTTTTTGACTAGTTTTCAAAAAATATGTATAAAATAAATTGAAGGTTGTATTTTTATATACCTACCCATGTATACGTTTTTTTGAGTAGAATGAGTGGAGTATGAGTTTTCAGGTAAAAAATCTTTTAAAGAAAATTTCATTTAATTAGTACCTAAATATTTAAAGAGGTCATTTTTAGATTTTCCCAGTAGCTTTTTAATCGTAATGGAAAACTATTAAAAAAACAATGGAATATTGTCATCAATTAGAAAATAATGCAAAGATTTATTAATTTATTATAGACTATAGTTATCTTTGCTTTTTAATCTTAAATAATAAATAATAATACATTATTCTATTCTGAACACCTATGGGACGGATGAATCAAACCGGTGCAAATTGCCTGAATTTTTAGATAATCCGGAGGTGCAAAAATTATATAGAATAAAAACGCAAAATAAGAGTAAAAGAAGTAGATACCTACACCAAACCCATACTTATTTAATTTAACATGTTACTCGACATGGTGTTTCCAATGGTGTCATTTGGGTGGTATAATTTTTAAGGATCCGATTGTTGGAAATCGTCGGAAAATTAGTAGATATAGTTTTGTTGGCGAAATATAGAAAAAGTTGGTAATCTTTTTTTTATTTTACACAAGAAAGGTAAATAGCAAAACCATGTGATAAATAAACATTTATTATTTGTAAAGGGGCTGGTGAAAATTTTTTACACGTCTAGTAAAACTTAAAATAATGCCACTGGGTGTTTCACAGCAAATCGGGGGATACTTTCGAATTAAACTATCCAAGTGAGCTAGTGTTCCAGCTCGGTTTTTAGTTGCAACCGAAAAAAGTATAAAATAATATTATATAACTATGAATTCTATTTGTTTTTGCACCTTTGGGTCATGTTTTCCACTAATGGATGACAGCCGGATCAATTCCACCATCTACCCATCTATATATTATCTGAACGACTATTTTTTTTTCTTCATCTACTCTTTTGAGGTCTTAGGTTCGATTTATTGACATTTTTGTTTTGCTTATCAATTGAAAGAGAGAAAAATATTAAGTACTCTTATGAAAAAAATCTTTCGTGCTAACGTTCCCATATACCTAACTAAGTTTTTTAATCTCATATTTAAATTGTATTTATAAATAGGCAATAAATATTATTTTTAGGACGCTACCCACACGTTTGTTGTCTCTGTCTTACATACGCATAACATAGCAAATCTACGTACCGCATTCTTACTATAGTTTATTTATAATTAATATAAGTGTAAATTTGCTTATTATCAAAGTTTTAGAGGAGAACCTACCTAAACTAGCTGTGCTCTAGCGTGGTTTTTTTTAAAAAAATATTTTTATTTTTCAACCAATTATAAGAAGTATAAATAACTCATTTAATCGAACGCTTATAACCAGTTTTAAAAATTAAATTTAAACAAAAAACTCTGAGCTAGATCACAGTTTATGATCTGCTCTACAAATTTGGTGACAAACGTAGCGTTTTCTTAATGGACATTTTTCGTGCCTAGGTCCTAAGTATACATTTCGATATTCGTACCACATCCCCTTCCCTAGCCATTTAAAATTTGAGATTATCCACCTGAGCCTACTTGTTTTGTAATAATATGCTCGCGTTTTAAATGTCTTATTATCTATAAATTATATAGGTAGGTGTAGGTACGTATATTATATTATATATCGGACAGTCCAGCTGAGACCAGTAGCTGGGCACCTATTATTTTGGATCGGTGCGGGTCTAAAGACGAAACGAGTGCATTTATAGAATACGAATGTACCTATACCATTATGTTATACGGCTATGACGACATCGTAAATGATGCGAATTTTGCGAGGACGGAAAATAACACGATAATAATAATACACACGTATCCCCGTCGGAACCGTTTGTCCGAGCTTTGGTCCGATGTGCGTAAAGTATTTGCACGACCGACAGCGACACTATATTATAATGTGTGCGTGTTATATATATATATTGTAATAATACGGTGGCCGGTGTTAAAATTAGACCGCCGCCGGCCGATGTTATCTTCCTCTCTATACCGATGACCGGATGCTGCGTGCCAGTCTCGCACGTATTTGTTCTTTTCTGCGTTTGCGTAATCACAATACCGTACATATATATAAATATTTTTTTTTTTTGGCAACAATAACTCATTTTTTTTTTTCTGCTTGTACATTTTCCACCAGTCATGCGAGCGTTTGTAAAATACACCTATTTATAAAATGAAAAAATTCGAACAGGGTCCACCAAACACCAGACTTCGGTTACCTTCTATGCGTCTTATTATATTATTATTATTATTATTATGCATTTGTGCACGAGCTGGGCGCACACCCTCACGATATCGACGATCGGTGTTGTGATATCGACTGACGAAAATGGCAGCGGCCAGCGAGACCCTATCGTGCAATTTATATTGTACGACTTACCGCGTGTGTGTGTGTGTGTGTGTGTGTGTGTCGCGTGTGTACGGTATACCTACGTGTATCGCTTGAACGTCTGCCAACCGAATTTTCGACTCTTCTGGCATAGTTTTCACGATCTTGTTGAGAGAACAACCGAAAAATCGTGTAAACATATTTCACAAATTTAATGGACTAGATTGGAGATAAATAATTGGCTCTTTTGACATACACACTTCGTATAGGTAGATTCTCTGAGCACCCGCCAAAACGAGTTGCACAAGAGAAAGTATTTTGTACGATTACTATTTAAATATAATACATCTAACAGTTTTACATCCTCTTATTTCCCAAACTCGGGTCCACATCTTCACACATTAAGGGAGTCGAAGATGGTTTTCGATGTTACGACAAGCCCAATTTATTAAATTATTGAACGGGCTTGGTGATTATGGCTGGCTTGCACACCAAAGACAAAATCTCGTTGCCTACTCGATTTGTGATTCAGGGACCTCGTGCACCGAAATGCGCATTTTGAACACTTAACTCCCACTATTTAAATAATAATGAAAAGAAAATCATTCATAGTGTATGAAAAAATAATAGGTAATGTAAATAACTTATAATGCATGCATTATAAGTATTAATGAATAAATAAAAAGTAAAAACTTACACATCATTAATATGTTACATACATTTTTTTATTGTAAATTTTACAATATCTTATAAAATACATTTTTGTGTTAGGTATGTTGCGATTAATATTTCACAAGCAATCCATAATAATAAATACACCAAAAAAATTACACTTTTAAAAACTCTTGGGCTTCATCTTGCATCCTATACTGCATGTTCTTGACTTCTGTACACCACGAGTCCAGTCTACCAATCATACCAGATATTGGTGTTTTGTTCATCACTCTTGGTTGAACCCATTCCAAGTATACTCCTTCGCTAACCTGATCGATTTTACCCTTAACTAAACCCAATGATAATGCTTTCATCACTAACATCTCAATCTGGTCCATTGATAATTGTGTCTCACTTGCAATCTCTTGGAATGATAAACACCGATTTTTAGCTTGTCGCTTGAATGTCATTTCCATCAAACACAAAAGAGATATTTTCTGTCTAAGTTTGTGTTCTTGAACAGCTATATCCGGTATAGAAGCCCACTGTGGCTTCATTTTGGCAAATTTTGTAATGTCTCCAGTGTTAAACGCATTTAATAGTTCTACCAACCAATAGTTTGAAGTGTTATTCAATGAATCCAAAATAGGATGCATCAGTAGTTCACCCAAATTATATATGTCATCACTAAGTAATGCAGCAAGTCCCAATAAAAATGCATTTCTTAATTGATCTGGAGGACTAATAGTAGACAAGTCAATTGAACCCAAATACTTTAAACAAGTGCGGTAGTATTCTGTATGCTTTCCTTGAATACGATATAAGTGACTAGCTAATAAATAATACCGACTATGTACAGGAGATATTTCATCTAAATCACTTAGTAATTTGTCAACGTCAGTTATTACGACCAAACAGTCTTGTTGATTCTTAAGTTTGTCCAAAAGTATTTCACCCTTTAAGACTTTTGCAAAAATTAAAGCTTCAACTGTGTCCTTCACCTTGGGTTCCAAAGATTCTAAGAATGTAACTGCTTCTTTTGGTTCCTTGAAAAATGGAATTACGTATGAAATTATTTCCACCAAAGCAAATGAGTTCATTTTGCTTTCAATTGGTTGAATAAATTTATTGTAAAAATTCAATAAGTTAACTTTTTTCTGTATGTTTGGATCTTTTACATAAACCAGTAGTTTTAAAGTTAATTGATGCCATAATTTTTTAGTTTGCAATTCTTCCAATTCGGACATTTCTATTTCTTTTTGTGCCATGTTTAAACTATAAAAAAAAAAATTCATATATATGACACAACATTTTTTACAATTTTATAATAGGTGGGTTAATTATTAATTAAAAATGTAAATGTTTAATTATTTTCTAGAGCTGGAACCTAGTTTTCCCTACAAAGATATTACCATTCGCAGAGGAGTAGATATGAAAGAACATTATGAATTACAATCTGAAATTGGACGGTAAGCAATTCTACAAATTTTCTATAAATTTTATTATTAACTTAAAGGTCTTATGTAATCATCAAATAATACTAATTTTAATTTTAATACTATTAAAAAAATTCATTAGGTCACACAGATATTATATTAGTTAGGTACCTATTAAAAATGAATACATGGTATATGCCAAATATCTCTAATTTAATCTAAAAATCAACTATAATTAATGTAGCAAACAAATACCTGTTGGGTTGTAATATTAATTATAAGATGTATAAACAAATAGTGTTAGAAATATAAATTAAAAGCCGTAGGTTGTGCACAAAGTAAATTATTATTTACTGGCACTAGTAAAGTTAGCTGAATATTTCAACTATGTGATAATGACCATCACGACCGTGTTAGCTAGCTTTAAGCTATTTATAAAATATATAAAGCTTTTAATGCCAACTGTCTAAAAACAACTTAAACTCTATGGTAATTCAGTTGTGAAAATCTTTTCAAAAGATAATTACTTTAGATGTTATATCTTAATATGAAGATTCATCTTATATACATATTTTTTAGATTAATTTTCATTAAATTGAAAAATTGTAAGTTTTTGTTAAATGAATACAATATATTAGGTATTCATTTTAAGTTCAAACATATTGATATTGGATGTAATCATTTAAAAATACACAATGACATAAATATTTTGGCAATAGGTATAAATAAATATTTAAAAATTTATATGATTTTTATATTTTTAAACGAAACAAATTTAGTATATTGTATTTAAGTTAAGCGTCATAATAAATAATATGTAGGTACCATTTTTTTTTCAAATTATAACACATAATGACAATTGCTGAAGAAATTATATTATCTTTAAACATTTAAACTATTTTGTATTTTGTTAATATAAAAGAATAGGTAGTTAATTTAGTTAAAAACATGTACCTACTTATTCTAAAACTATTAACAAATATTAATGAATTATATTAAAAAAAAAAAAAAAAAACAATTAAACACCTTTAAAAACTAATCATTAATAAATATTAAACTCTAAAAATAAGGGATACATTTTTTTACTATACGACTCTATTAAATTATTTTACTTTTATGTTTTAAAATTGCCTATGTACCAAGTATATTTTAAATGTTCATATTTTGTAACAATTTCATTTCAGAAAATTAGTTGAATGTTTTAATCATTTACTATTTCTCTATAATTTATACCAACAACTATTAAGACATCATAATACATAAATGTATTAATTATTTAAGAGAAAAATTAATAATTATTACAGTAAACAGATCTGATTATCTTGTTGTCATTTCCTCACAATCAGTACATATAGTTTAAAAAATACTATTCAAACATATTTTATTTATTTAAAATACGATTTCTGATAATACTCATTAACTAGCAATTATAATTTGAATATTCTTATTTGACATTACTAATAATTTTTCGTAATTTATTTTCTTTGGTTGAGGTTCAGACATAATTGTAAAGATGACAAATACAATAATTAATATTGGTATATATGCTATTATTATCATAATTTAAAATTTGTTAATGTTAAAAACCATAATAATTAAAATCTTTGTTTGAAAAATCACATAACACCTTAAGTCAGATAGGTAAACACTGTATTCATTATAATTTTTAATACTTAGAACACATTTTGAAAAATATATAATTCTGCCAATTACTTTAATATATTCATATCTATGGAAAAATATTATTTTGCAAAATTACAGTTTTTCGTCAATCGATCTTCTAGTTTTAGCACGTAAATTAACTAAAATTACAAATTTCTGACGAGTCATTGTGTCAAAATGACGGGGTACATTTAAGTTTATAACTATAGTCTTACAAATGTACAGTAAAGTTGTGAATAGTAATTGACTTTTAATATTTAATACTTACATGGTAACTTCACGAGGGTATCGAGTTCGAAGACGAAATTTAATGCCGAATTGTCGAGCTTCAAATGTTGCGGAATATTCGAAAATAGTTTGCAATTTGTGTTACAGAACAAAACATTGATAACAAAATATACAATTCACTATTCAGTGTTCTGCATTATTTTAGAACACGATAGGCGGAGACTAAGACAGTGGTACCAACTTTTATTGACTACACTACTCTATCCACCATAGAACGTTCAGTCGTTTTCACTGTCTATTCCATAGAATATAAATAATGATATGGATAAAAGTGGTCTATTCGTTCAGTCCATTGACCATTGACATAATATTATCAACGTATTAACATTGTCGATATGTCAATGGTTCAATCGCTAAAATTCTAAAATACCTAAAATCCTTACATTCATACTTCGTAGCAATTATTCATTTGGAAACCGATTTCCCTAGACCTCGACCTCCATTACTCAATACTATCTCCCCGACCACCAGAATCCAAATATTTTTTACCGTTCACATAGTTTTCAATATTATTTCTAACTGTGCTCTATGCTTCTAACTTACAGACCCAACTAGTGCCTATAGAAAAACTACAAAATAATACAAAGTGTAGTTACATTTAGATATAATTTATCATATTGTAATAAATGGGCATAAAACTATAATATTCAGTACTCGAATTGGGGGGAGGGTTGCGCATAGTGACAGAGCTCCTCTACTATTTTAGAATATTTTGAGAGCACCCTTATTAATTTATTTTTTACAGTATACGAGTTTGAGAGACCGCTCATTTATTGAGAGTCCGAGAGTACCCCTTTTTAATTTTTTTCCAATATTAAGAACGGTATAAAAGAATAACAACAATAGGGTACTCCCCTATGGGAGTTAAATTTGAAAGTACACTGATTTCGATGATTATTGATTAGACTAAATGTTTGTAGACGATATTGCACTAATTGCAGAAGAATAAAGTTATTTACAATGAGCTCCTACAGAAATTAATAGCACTATAAAAAAAATACAAAATGAACATAAATAACAAAAAAAAAAAACATTCTATACTGTGCTAGAAATTTCGCGATTCATTTAGATAATCAAATTTTAACTCAAGTTGACAAATTCAAATATTTAAGAAGCCGAAAAAGCATAGAGGAGATGAAGCAAAGAATTGAACAAGCCAGCATTTGAGACGTCACTATAGACATATAAAAAAATTGTTTTATATATCTATGGACGTCACACACCCGATTTTTAAGGGGTTTTGTATAGGCAATTTTTAAATTTTTAAATTAAAATCAATTATATATTTTTTTTTTTTCTTGTGTTTCATATTTCTAACAGGTTTGTAAGCCCTCGCCGCCATACCGACAATTTTTCAATGAAAAACTTGTATTAGCATTTTTCATTTTTATCAACTTACAGTCATATAATATACCTAATAGGTATTCCATTTTATATTATACATTAATTATACCCAAGGTCAAAGTAGGTTTTGTGATTATACTTACATTAAACATAAGTAATAGATAGGTACCTAGTGAATTTGTTTTATTTTGCACTTATATTATTTAAATATATAATTATTATAATAATAATATAAATAAAAAATGTTACAATTTAAATAAAAAGAATCTTTATTTTATTTATTTCTGTATGTATAGGTACAGTTTTAGAGGTAGTAGGAATTTATTAGAAGTTTTGGAAGTTGAGAGTTTTTTTGATAGCAAATTTGTTTTGGTTGGTATCCAACTACTTTGAAGTTTGAAGTTAATTTTTAGATATTTTCAGCAGTTTTCTTACATGTAAAGAAAAAAACTACATTTATAATGGAAATATTTAATACATTTAGGGGAAATAACAAAATAATAAATACAATTGTCATAGTTACCTATTTCTTTTTTAATTATTTCAAAAATCCGCTCAAAATTGTTCCATAGAATTGATTAATCTTTGCTTTTAAATTCAACAAATCCATCACCAGTATCCTACATCCTACCCTACGAGCAAAATACTTCTGTTGATCAGTACTTTTTAAATTAATTATATTATATAATAGGTAATTAATATTATTTATTAATTTACTTTACCTTTATAGACACATATTATTTTTATTATTATGTATTTAATTATATATTATTACCTAAATATTTTTAAAAATATTTTCGGATGATTTTTAAATAATACAATGTTATTTTATTATTAATAAGTTAAAAAATAAAATATAGAATATCTAATTAATATTAAGAAATTTTTGATATATTATATAAATTTTAAAAAAAATGTATATGTACGTAGGTACATAGGTACCTACTTATTATTTTATTTTTATCTATTCTATAGAATAAAGATTTTATTTACAAAAATGAAATAGTTATTTAATAATAAGTAAAATATTAATTATTAATCAGTATGTACCTATACCTAGTATAATATATTTAAAATAATAAAACATTAAAAATAACCCTTAACAAAATCAAAAGATTCTATTTTATTACTAGGTATTTGTATTTTTATAGTGTTTTTTTTTTAAAAGGGATTAATTTACCAGAATTGTATTCCGTTTATTTACATATTATATATTTATATATTATGTATAGGTACCTACTATATATTTGTTTTTATTTTTAGAGGAAAATTCGGTACAGTATTCAAATGTCGAGAAAAGGCTACAGGTCTTATGTTGGCTGCAAAATTTGTGGGTATTGTTCACAAACAAGATCGTCGAAATGTAGAAAGAGAAGTAGAAATAATGTGTGAACTTCAACATCCGAGATTAATACAACTTTACGATGCCTTTGAAGCAAATAACGCAATGTGTTTCATATTAGAACTGTAATTGAATTTTGAGTACCTATTTTAATTCCATATGTTTAGGTATTTATAAATAAAATAAAATAGTGCTTAGTTTTTTAATGTTAGGTATAGCATAATATCAGTAGATTTTTTATGAATAAAAATTAAAAATATAACAGTTATCTATTATACCTATACGGGTATCTATTTTTTTTACTGCCCTTGTTGTTAACAAGACACTACCCAAACTTACCATAAATAAATGTATTGATTACCGTAAATTAATATTAAGAAAAATAGATTGATTGTTATAAAAAAGTAATTTTCAGTAAATTATTTGGGTACCTACCTAATTGGTATACCTATATATATATATTTATGAAGAGCACCTAGTGATATAATTTGTATTATTAGTATGCATGATCATATGGACATATGAATGTGGATGGTATATTACTATATTAGTATATATGGACACAGGAAACATACTTGAAAAAATGATTGTAGGACTGTAAATATTAAATTAATGTAAAATATTCATAAATATAAGAATTTTGAAATTGTTTAAATATTAATTTTAGAGTCGAGGGAGGTGAATTATTTGAACGAGTTATTGGCGATGATTTTGTATTAACTGAAAAAGCTGTGACAATATTCATGAGACAGATCTGCGAAGGAGTACAATTTATTCACTCCAAAAATATACTTCATCTCGACCTTAAGGTATTACATTATTATTATAATTTTTTTTACCAATCACTCATGTACACAATATATTATATTATGTTATTTACTTAAATTGCAGCCGGAAAATATATTATGTTTGACTAAAACTGGAAATCGTATAAAAATCATTGATTTTGGTTTAGCTAGAAAATTTAATCCAGCAAATAAACTCCAAGTATTATTTGGCACACCAGAATTTGTAGCACCTGAGGTAGTTAACTTTGATGCTATTGGATTTGGTACAGACATGTGGTCAGTTGGAGTAATATGTTATGTTTTGTAAGTGTTCATATGTAATTACCTTTAAGTTTGAAATTTTAACTAAATCTAATTTGGTATGTAGATTATCAGGTTTGTCACCTTTTATGGGAGAAACCGACGTGGAAACGATGGCTAATGTGACAATTGCTCAATACGATTTTGACGATGAAGCATTTGATTCAATATCAAATGATGCAAAGGATTTCATTAAGAAACTTCTTCTCAAAGATCACAAGTATGGTTATTGGTTTTGTATGAATAATAGATTATTTTCAATGCAGCTTAAGACTAATTAAAACTCACTGATAATTTTTTTTTTTAAATATGTTATGCAGTATTTATATATTATAAAACAAATTGTGTTTTTTTTTTTTTAAATTTCTAATTATTAGATTTACATTTTAGTTATTGAGTGAATTAAAGATTTTAAACTCTCCAAATCACTGTGAAGTCTTTAGTTGAATGAAGATTGTCGCATGTTCAACTATATAAATGATCATGTTTACTGTTTCTCGCAATAACAAAAATGCTTCATGAGAATACTATACATAGTATAATTGGACAATATTGGTATATCTAGTTGTAGTGTATGTTGCATTTGATCTTTATTTAAAATCTAAATATGCATTAGTAGTTTAACAATGGCCCATTATGAGTCACAAACATTTTAAAATAGGATATTGTTGTTTACATACAAAATAGATAGGTATATAGATTGCATTTGTTGAATTAACATAAATATTAATAAAAACAATTTCTCTGGCATGTAAAATTATTTATTATGTGGAAATTGGGATTTGGGACGGATACATTAATTATATATTACAATAAATGTGTGTATATATAGGTACAGTAGAACTCCGATTATTCAAACGTTAATCAACCGGACGAAAAAAAAAAAATGGTCTTTTAATAACTTGTAAATCATAATTAATCATAATCGTAATCGTATTTCGTCGTTCATCATAATAGTTTTTAGATTAGATAAAGAATAGATATATATTATTCTTAATACATAGGTATTATTCTTGGTAAGTCAGTTGTTGTCTAATCGTCATACAGTTTAATCTGTCAATCGTTATAATTAGTGAATTTTTGTGTTACAATGTCGTCCAATTGAAAACATGTAGTGCTTATTATGAAGGAAAAAGTAGAAGAAATAAAAGGAAAAAATACAAGAGTGTATAAGCCAAGTTCACGTGTTTGGAAGTTGTGATGAAGAGAATATAAATGAGTAGTTGCTTATGGATATAAATGATCCTGAATATCAAATACTTTCAGATGATGAAATAGTTCGTAGCTTATTTGAAGAAGATGATACTGAAAGAGAGAAATATGAAACTGACAATTTGACTGAAGGTGAAAATGGATCGTCTCATTCTGAAGCTTTAGATGCGTTGGATTTGGCGTTTAAATGGTTTGAGAGGCAAGAAGAATCGAACACAACTCATTTGTTGCAGTTAAGAAGATTGAGAGACATAGCTGCTCTAAAGAGAAAGTCAACTATGAAGCAAACTAAAATATGATAATTTTTCAAAATAAAATAAATAATGTGCCAAGTTGGCTTTTTATTTTAAAATGTATATTATTGTATTTATAGCTTATTCTTTTTCAGTTAAATATACATATTATAATAAAATTATTTGTTTATTGTTATAAATTTCAAATTATATTACATGCATATAAATAATAAATACATACAATATATTCATACAATTATAAAACTTTTAATATGTCATATGCCAATCATCCGGATATTTGCTTATCCGGACTACCTTTGACATTAATTAGTACAGATAATCGGAGTTCTACTGTACCTATATAATTTTTTTATAACCTACTTAAAATATATTTTTAGTTTACACCACATTTTAACATTTTACTGTATTGATCAACATTTTGACTAGTAATTTGTTTCTTAAATATTTATTATTAAAATTAAATACATTAATAATTATTTTAGGTTCAGATAATTTTATCTAGGTAATATTCTTAAGTTCACAATCACAATTAATAACAATAGATAATATTAAATTTAATTAAATCCCAACAAAGTAATAATGTTTCAGTTATTTTTATTTTTATGAATTAAAAATAAAAGATTTTTCTAAGACATTGTTTTACCTAATTTATAAATAACTATATTTATTTTGGACCATTTTTAATAATACAAATTATTGTTCTACATAAAACTATAACTTTTATATAACACATTTTTTTTTAAATATGTTATGAAGTAGGTAGGTAATTGATACCCGCCTAATAATATTTTAAAATTGTAGATTATTGAGATTTCTGTTTTTTAATTTTAATTTTAATTTAATTTACCTTTATCGGATTATTAATTTTGGCAGTAAATCGTTATAAATATATTACATTATATATTTGTAATTAATATATTTAATATTGCTTAAATGTTGTAAATTAGATTTGAAAAGATATATTATATGTACAATGAACATTATATATAATACAAAATATAAATGCACATTAAAAATATCAGTGATTTTTTATTATTTTGACAAATATTTCTCATCATATTATAATAAATAATGTTAATAATCATTATATTATATTATATATGTTGTGCTTTTTTAGGTATAAAATATACATGTTTGATTTTAGCTACAAATTTTATTGTGTGTGTGTGTGTTGGTTGTAGGAGCCGCCCAACTGCAACCGAGTGTTTGTCACACAAATGGCTTCAAAAGAAAAAACAAAAAAAAATGGTACGCAAGGGTTCGAGTAAAAAACTGGTAAAACAGACAGAAAATAAAACGAAACCAGTGGCGGAGACCGTTAGTCTTACGAGCGAGTCATTGTCGTTAGACACAACTAAAGATAACTTGAAAGAATTCTGTTGTAATAAGTCCCGTAGCCAATCGCCAGTAGAGATTGCAGTGGTCGTACCGAGCATAGCGCAATTGAGGATTCAAAGAGATAGCAAAATGTCCAAGACCGATAATAGACCAAGAGCCACAGAGTTAATTGTCAATGAATCTATTGACAAGACTGCACCGAATTCTCTCATCAAAATTGACGGCGATGAAAATGGCAGACTACCTACAATTTCTAGTGTAATGCCTGTAACTTCTGATCCTCATACAACTGTGAGGGAATTGGATGCTCAGAAAACTGGAGAAGTTTTGTCTTCGGCTGCCATTGACATACCGTTGCGGAAAGTGGCAGATGATGGTCAACAAACAACCAAATGGTCGCAGATGACTCATCTGACGTCGAACAACAATTATCGCCGATCCTCAGACGTGTCATACTTGTTCTCTAACTTCCGTACCACTACTACTACTGTATCATCTAACTTTTTAGGGTCAGATTTACAGGGGCTCTCAGAACGCCTGCAGGATCTGCAAACAATGTTCGCAGAACGTGACGGTTCGATAGATGTTGGTGGTAACCTGCACAAGCTACTGCTGAATCGTCAGCAGTTGACTGCGGCAGTAGCAGACCGGAGGCCAAAGTTCAGGATATCGCCCATGAATCGCGACGTGCCAGTTGGATCTCCTCCACCCGCCAGCAACCTCATGTATTATATGACTTCATCGTCTTCATGTCGATCAGCACCCCACAGTAAACGTGCATCCCCCGAACATGATTCATCCAGATTTTCCGCTAAAGAAATGTTGCTCAAACTGTTTTACAGTGAAAAAACAGCCGAACCTAAATTGTCTACTTGATATTATACTGCTATCATACCCAAATCGACTACTCGATATATATTACCATGGTATATGTAATATATATATATACAATTGTTAAAACGTGGTACACCGTATGTGCAAAATACTTCAAGCATAAGCATTATAGGATGCACATTCGCTACCTCCTTTGTACAAATTTTTTTTTATTCAAAATCTAATTTTATTATTTATATTAAATATTAATATATTATGAAGAAACGCGTAAAACTTCAAAAATCTATTCTTTTATATTATTATAATAGGCAAATTGCCTATCACATGCCCATACGTTTATAATTTATATTATTTATGTATTTATATTATGGCTTATGGGTATATGTATATCATCACATACTATAACAAAACATTTACAGTTACCAATTTCCTTTTTATTGTTGTGTTATATACTTTATCTACCTACTTTGAGTAATTGTGTAGAATTTTGTTTTTTACTTTTAAGTTGTTTTATGTAAATACAACATAAGATTTTTTTTTAATTTACCAATTTTTTAAATAAAAGATGATTATTTTTAAATCAATTCTTATTATATTACTTTAATTACAGATTTTGTTGTTTTTTTTTTACTAGTCAAGTTTTAATTTTATAACACTATACCAAAATTGTGCTCACATTTTAGTTTTATATTAATTATATACCTATAGGTTTAGATTTTGTTACAAAATACCTATAAATACTTTTGTTATGTAAAATATAAATATATAAAATTATATTGTGTTTGTTACTAATTACTATCTATATATTATATTAAAATATACAATAATTATGAAAATACATTTTGGCTCAAAATAATATTAATTGAATTTATTTGTTTATAGGGAGCTAATTTCTCTGATAAATATAAAGTTGTATGCATTATGTTTAAATTTAAATGGAACCTACCTATTAAAAATTTTAATATATTTATTGAAGCACGTTTTATCAAGATATTTTAATATATTTTCTTATTTTAGTGCACCTATATGAATGATATATTTATAAATTATTTTGTTCACCCTTGAATTCAAATTTTATATTTATTTGAATTTTAAGATTGTACCTATATCAGGTTATTCAACATCACAATGCATGTTTTATCCTAATTTTAAATTAAATTAATGAATATTTTACCAATCGTACATTATATGATTTAATCTTGTTGGTTCATGACTCTGTTAAATTGGAACAATTTTAATATGTTGGGCACAAGAGCATGTATGATAAAAGCGACATAATTAATATAACAAGAATATAACTTAACATAACCGATATAACAATATAATAATACAAATCGCATTAAATTGTCATTGTTTTACTAATGTATGTGTTTTATTTTCTTATTATTTTGTGTTTGTTTATTTGCTAATAATCGGAGTGGCGGATTCGAGTATTTATATACGATCAATTAAACAGACTATTTTTGCAATTGAATAATATACAGGTTCATATCAAACATATTATATCATAATTAATACCAAAAGATTGAATGTGTCTCATTTACTAATTTTTTTTATATATTTTGATACATCTTTAGGAAACGGATGAATGGGGCTGAAGCGCTTGGACACAATTGGCTGAAAACTGCTGAACAACAGAAAACATTGAGCAAAACCAAATTGAAACGATATGTGATAAAAAAGCAATGGCTTCGGGCGACCAACACGATTTTGGCCTTAAGACGTATGGGTGCTAAATTGGAATAAAACTCAATAATGCTTCATTAATAACATTTATAAAATTTAAATCCTTAGGTATATATTTATACAAATAACTAGGGTTCGGGACATATAGCACAAATAATTATTTTTACTACGAAAAAACATTTTACACTTGAGGGATTAGTGAATATTTTAATTTTATTCATTAATGAAATCTAAATTACTACATTTTCAACTAATATTGGAAAAATTATTATTATACCTACACATGAATAGATATTGTACATCCAAGTTTCAAAATGTGTTTACCTACCTATAATATTAATATATAAAAAAAAAAATCATACAATAACTAACACAATCATTTTAATATTTGAATAATTGTCTAAATTAAAATCTTCCCAAGACTCCTTAATGCTTAAGAAAATTAATTTTTAATTTATACTTAAAATAATAAAAACTTCATTGAACAAATTTTATGAATTGTAAATTTATAAATTATGTTTTAAAACATATATATATATATATATGAATATAAAAAAACAAGAAAAATTCCTAAAGAATTCCAAAAATAATTTGTAGCAACTAGTTTCGGCCATAAGAAGGTTATATGAAAAAAATATTTATATAAGATTTTGTTTCATCACTGATACTAGTTATTACAAAAATATTTTTGAATACAATAGAAATTTATTTTTATTTTCAATAAAGGTATCTATTCAATTTTTCTAAATTAAATACATAAAATATTTTTGTCATAGAACCCTATGTAACATATATTTATATGATTATGTTTTACTTAATTCAATATAAATATTATATAAATGCTATAAATCCTGAACCTTGCATATTAAGACATAGGTACATAATAATCATATTGTATAGATTAAAGATATCCCATTTGTGTAATATAATAAACATATAAATATTTGTATTAATTTTAAATCGTACAGACAATTATTAATTATAGCAATTTTGAAGACATTAATTGTTCAAATACCATACAATAGGTAATACAAGTTAGTGGCAGATTTGAGGGAGAGAGAAAAAAATAATCCATTGGGTCAAAATTTGATTTCACAATCAGTAGGTATTTCTTGAAAAAAATTATTTTCTGGAAAGACTGAGAACTCAATTTCTTTCATATTTCTTTACATTTTCGATTCATTATTTTCCAGTATTTGAATTCATATTGTCTACAATTACCACAGAATATCCTGTTACCTAAAACTATTGAAGTTGTTGATAAGAGTTAAATTTGAATATTATGTCTGCACAAAACTTTTTAAATAGTTTTGTATAAAGATTTATATTATCCGATATAAATGTATTAATACACTTTTTGTCTCAATGAAAATAAAAATCATACTGTTTTAGCAGCTATGTTGTTTAATGTTTTGGAAAATTTGCTCCTTTATCTCAGATAACAACTCTAGAGCAGTTATAGATAGATAGATAAATATATACAGTATAAATTATTTTGTGAAAACATTACTTATATGAATACTAATTCAATATAAATGTGTAAGTAAATTTATTGAATATGTGAATTAAGAATTATTTTTTATTAATGATTTTGTTTTGTTAAGAAATTTTAATATAAAAGACATTTTGAGAAAATTAAGAGTGATTTAACGATTTTATTTTTAATAGCTATTGTATTTTGTATTATAGTTATTAACATTTTTTTTTGTATGTATGATATTTGTTATAATGTAGAGTATCGTTAAATATATATATATATATATATATGAATTTATTTCTTATTGTATTTGTATATTGCAGACTTGGTAACAGATTATATCGTAAGCAATAGTGACCAAATTAGTGACTTCCTTGAAATAAAATTCTATTTTTTTTTTATTTATAGACTTTATACATATAATTATACACTATAGAAGAAACAAATGTGATTTTTATATACCTACAGAAACATGTAAACATGCCATTTCAAAGGAAGCGATCATTTTTGCAACAAAAATGTGAAATAATAATTTAATATTTTACCTATAAAATTACACCACACCTATATTTGCTGTCTCCATCTGTCTAATGGGCAATATAGTAAAAGTATGCTACGTATAATTGTAGAATTTTGATTAAATTCAGAGTTTAACACCCATCATAATATTTGTAGATAAGAAAATGATCTGTTTGTGTTTAAATTTTAAAACTTAAAGAGAGAAATTATTATTCATAATATTGTAATTTAACAATGATTATATATTATCTCTTTGAAATTAACATTTTTAATAAGGTAACTTATAATAAACATTAAAAAGAAGATATTTTTCAATAAAACCCAATTTTCATATGGCAATGCTATTTGAAAATAAATAAATAATAAATAAATACATTTCATCTACAGTATTTATTATTTTTTAGGTATAAACTCAAATTAAGAATAACAAAACATTTTGATTAGGACAATCATCTTAATACTCAGTTATTTTATTAAATATAAAAATAAAATATGTACTTACAAATTAATTGATATATTGTATATCACAATCCACAATATTAAAAATAATTCACATTTTCCCTGTTTGGACATTATATAAAAATATTTAAATGAGAGTATAAATGTATATACCTTGTTCACAGCTTTCTTAAGTAAAATTTTGTAATGGTACAATCTTTCTAGGATCCAGTGTTTTACGGCAAGTTGGACATTCATTACTGGTCTGTAACCATTTATGTATACAAAACCAACAAAATAAATGTCCACAAAACGAAAGAGAAGTGTTTTTTCTCGGTTCAAGACAAAGTGGACATGCTTTATTGCTATTCAATGGATGTAATTCTCCAGAATATTCATTCACATTGATTTCATCAATTTGTACATTTTTAATTTTAAACACAGCATTGAATATGTGTACACTTAATTGTATAGCAGTTAACGCACTAAGAATTTTAAACACATGCAACGGTCGCTTAGGATGATACCATGGAACTGCATAAATCTTGAAAAAAATAAAATAAAATAAAATAATAATTTTTGTTATTATAAATTAATAAATATTTCTTACATATCTAATGTTGAAAAGTCTTTTAGCCCAAGTGTAAAAAGATCCATCCCAATAAAATAATACTTTGTTGAGACTTTGAAACAGTGGAACTAAAGACTTAATGATTGTCACAAAATTAATAATTTGATTTTTGGCTTGAAAAGTAATTGTTCTGTTATCTCGAACGTAATCAATAAAACGATCTAAGACTAGGGCTATGAGTTGTTCTCCAAATATATGAGCCAATACCATACTGACACTTTGCTGTAAATTACAATGTTCATAAACAGTTCTTTTTTGTTGCTTATCGTTATATATTATTTATGTTTAGTAATAAATTAAGTTACCAATAATCCTGGAACATGTTTTCCAGTTTTTCCAACTTGAACAATCATCGTGTATTCTTCTCCCATCGTTTGAAGCTTAGACAGTGTCGTGAATGCATAGTACAATAGTTTTGATGAGGACAAAATATGTTGTTGGTTTTTGTTTATAAATATATGTCCTAAAAATGCATTTATTGAGGTAAACGGACAAAATCCCCCCAAAAAACTAAAACAATAGGTACAATGTGATGCAAAGGGACTTAGAAATGTATTAAATATACACATGTAAAATAAAAACGTATAGGTACACTTTAAGCGCAACCAAATTACTACTGTTGTGACACATCGAACAATATAAAAATGAAATATAATATGGATAACACAAAAATACAATATTAGTATTATGTCTGGCATATTTTTCCTTTAAAGTTTATACAAGTATTAATACTTTTCAGTATAACTATGGCATGTTATTATTTTCTTCGGAACCCCCTTTCAATTTTTGGCCAACAATAGATACCTAATAAAATCAATTATTATAAACCGGAGGGATCAGGGGTATAGGAGTGGTATTTAAAAAAAAATAATTATTTACTTGCATTTAATATTCGTGCTTTACCACTGTTTTCATTCAATTTTATTTTATTTATCTCTGGGGGGGAGGGGATTTTGTTCACTTGAAAATCTGGAACGATTTTGTCCTACCGCAAATTTAAAAGGGGGGGATTTTGTCCTAGATTAATTTATTAGGATAAGTAGGTGCATACCACAGACACATAAATAAAAATGTAAATATTAAATTAAATATAAAAATACTTGTATGTCTATGGTGCATACCTAGTTGGATGTTACGACTAAGACTATGATGTTTACTAGGTAGATACCTTTGAACTTGACAAGCATATTGGATAGCTGTTGATAGATTTGTTCACATAATTCTCTGTCCTTTTGTTCCATTCTCAATATTTCGGCAGGGCCACTGTTATTAATCGCCGACATGATCGGTTTTGTTCGTAAAAAAAAGTAAACAAGTAACAACAATTATTGAACAATACCTATAAAATTTTTAGCGGGTGCACATCATAGAAAAATAATAACACACCGCACACGGCACAGAAACATTTTTCATATTATAATAATTATTATTCACGGAGATACATAAGTCATAAAGGTAAAATAGGTATGAACAATTTATTTTACATCATAGTACCTATCATACTCATCATGTACTTTATGGTTTACCTCCATATTATATTCAATTTTCACGAACTATCAGTGATAAAAACCAGATGATAACAAACAATTAATACCGGTAAATGGCGCTATTTTCAATTTTTTATCGATTATTTTCGTGTTACAATATAGGTAGGTCCGTGCATGGCCATAAGTTTTATGAATTTAGTCATTTTTTAGACGTAATAAGACACATCTCCGTGGTTCAATTCCAGATTTTACGATATTAAGTACCTACTATATTATATTATAGTTACCGTCAACTGGGCTAACATTTTTTTTTCAAATATTAGGCTAATTATTAATCGAACTTTTTATAAAACGGTAGGTACATGATAATTTTTTACCGAGGTATGCATCGAGCATTATATGTGACAATTCAGTTTTTTTTTTTTTTTTAGATTTGTAATAGTCAAAAGATGTTTTTGAAAAATTGGGTCAATATTACCCCATCAATTGAGGTAACAATGTCCCACACATATAAAACCACTTATAAGTGGGCATTTTATGATTTGGGCTACAGTTATACTACATGATGATAAAATAATATAATCTTCTTCTTCTTCTTCTTCTTCTCCTTCGCCTTCTCTCCCAACTATTTGGGGTCGGCCACCCTGTTCCTACACTTCCACTTAACTCGTATCTCCCGCATCTTCTTCACTTACTCCCACCTTCTTCATATCACTCTCCATCACATCCTCCCATCACTTTTTCGGTCTTCCTCTCCCCCTCTTACCAACAACATGCATTTCCCTTACTAATCTTACTGACTCCTCATACCTTTTTGACAAGTTTTATGCCGGCTGTCGACCTGACGCAACCTCAATTAGTCGACTTCTACGACAGGCATGAGGAAACCGTGAAGGTATTCTTAGCCCCCTCCACAGGGTAAATATAATAATATAATCATAAAATAAAATAAACTAGTTTTTAACTTAACATAGGTACCTAATAAAGTAAAATCCTATAGGATTATACTATATAGAACTATAGGTAGTTCCTATATATAGTTACCAGTCGTAGATTTAGCACCTCATGAAATCGCCTGATTCGCGGCCCAAATGCATACAATTTGTGGGATTTATTTTCTTCTTCTTCCGAGGTTTTTTACAGGCCATTTAGGCCCATTGCCGCAACAACCACTTGCTACCTGTCTCTCGACAGTTCTTCCTCATTCTCTACTCCGAGTTCTTTCAAGTCCTTGACCACTTCCTTCCATCTTTGTCTAGGACGTCCCCTAGGTTTCTTTGTGTCTGGTCTCCAATTCGTCACCTGTCCGATTGTACCCTCCGATCTCCACACGTGCCCGGTCCAGCTCAATCTGCTACTTTTTAGAACTCCAATGATATTTGCTTCTCCGTATAGGTCTTGAATTTCCCGGTTTGTCCTTATCTCATATTCTCCTTCATTGTTGATTTTTGGTCCATATATTCTTCTTAATACCTTCCGTTCAAAGGTCATCAGTTTACAATCATCCCGCATTCGACATATTGTCGTGGCCCACGCCCCACACGCATACATTGCTACCGGTCTCACTAGTACTTTATAAAGAGTTATTTTTGTCTTCCACGATAAAATCTTTGATTTTTTTTATTCATAATTCCTATATATAGGATTTATTTTAAAATTGTTAAATATGATAATCTACCGTTTACGCGTGTGACCTCAAAATTTAGGAGAACTATCATTATCGTCTTTTCAATATTATTTAGCGACTATAAGGGATGTCCACACTAGTGCGTTTTCGTTTTCGACAGTCGATTCCATTTGCGTTTCAACTTGCTTTTCGTCATTCGACAAGCGCATGCGATTGTTGAATGTTTTAAACCAGCGGTTCCCAACCCATGGGCAGCATGGTACTAGACCGTGAACTATATTATAATATTAAATATTATATAATATATTAAAAATAATATTATTATATATTTTTGTTATATACCTAATATTTCTGGTTGTTATTTGACATTTTTATCGCATTTATTATGCACGTTGTGAAGCATGTGTGGGTCACGATAAACTTAATTGGTCTTTCGTTTTCGTAAATTATTTGACTAGTTATTCCGCGACAGTGGTTTTATCACTTGCATCGTTGTGTCTGCTGTGAGTTACTATATATTATTAACTACTACAAGTTTGCATATAGTAAAGAAAACGAAAATATATTTTCGTAAGTATAACCCTGATTTTTTAAAAACCGGGTTTGTATATTTTGGTACTGAGGAAGAGCCTCTGCCTCTGTGTGTGATTTGTTTCGAAACACTATCCAACGAATGTATGAAATTCTCAAAACTTGACAGGCATCTATCAACTAAACATCCTGAATGTGTAAAAAAAAAATTTTCTATGACTAAATCAGTCATGGAAAAATGTTTAAAACAAAACATACTAAGTACCAGAGTTTCTTATGAGCTTTCATTGTTAATCGCAAAGAAGGGGTCAGCTCACACCGTGGGAGAAAACTTATTATTCCCGCAGCAAAAATAATAGGTAAGTAATGTTTTGTTTGATGAAAAATGTACAAAAAAAATAAATGAAATTCCATTATCAAATACGACCGTGAAAAGAAGAATTGATGAAATGTTGGAAAATGTGAAATTAGCTGTTATTACTGTTTTGAAACAAAGTGAATATTTTTCACTGCAACTTGATGAAAGTACAGACATTGCTGGTCAGTCTTATTTATTAGCTTTTGTTTGTTTTGAGTTTAATGCCAATATTGAAGAAGAAATGCTGTTTTTCTAGTCTTTGTCGACAAAAACAACTGGCGAAGAGATATTCAAATCTGTTGACAGTTTTGTAAAAGAAAACGAAGTAGATTGGTCAAAGTGTGTATGTTTGACAACTGATGGGGCACGTGCTATGTCTGGAATTCATACTGGATTAATTGCCAGAGATAGGTCAGTTGCTCCCTTAGTACAATGGACACATTGTAGCATACATAGAGAAGCTCTTGCAGTTAAAGGTTTGGACGAATGTCTCAAAAAAACTCTTGAAGATGCAGTTAAAATCGTCAACTTTATTAAAGCAAGGCCTAAAAACTCCAGACTGTTTGGTGTTTTGTGTGATGAAATGGGCAGGGAACACAAACAGCTTCTGCTTTACTGTGAAGTTCGTTGGCTGTTGAGAGGTAAACTGTTGTCAAGATTTTTTGAACTCCGAGACGAAAATAGGGGTTTCCTTATGGAAGGGGATTATGATGGAAAACTTGCAAGTTCCTACTTAGAATTGGTGACCGATGAAAACTGGTTGAAACGGTTGGCATATTTGGCGGATATTTTTGTTGCCCTCAACGTTCTTAACTTAACTCTGCAAGGCAAAGACGTTCATAAGTTTTTTGTGCAAGACAAAGTTGATGCAATGGTAATCAAGCTTCAACAATGGGCTCTAAAAGTAGAACAAGATTCCTTCGACGTCTTTCTAGTTCTACACGATTTTTTTGAAACCAATGAAGTCAAAATTTATAAAACAACAGCTGCAACTATAAAAGATCACGTCAAATCTTTAGCCTCCAACCTCAGGTTATTTTTAATTATTTATTTTTCTTAATTACATATTAATATATTTTAATAGGCCTAATTGAAAAAATTTTTACACTCTTTTTAGCAACTACTCCCTAAAATTTAAGAGGAAATCAAATGGATCAGAAATCCATTTGAAGAAGATAACTTGAAAAAACTGAAAATATCAGCAATTGAAGAAGATTCGTTGATTGAACTTTCATGTGATCAGACACTAAAATCATTTTTTAAAAGCACACCATTAGTGCCATTCTGGTTAAATGTTCGGCAAGACTATCTCGCAATCGCCAAACTTGCACTGAGAAACTTGTTGGGCTTTTCGACAACTATTATCTGTGTGAAGGTGCTTTTTCTACTTTAATTTTTTTTTTAATAAATATAGGAATAAACTGAATGTAAAGAGTGATTTAAAGCTAAAACTATGCAGTTTTAACCCAGATATTGACTCTCTCATGGAGGGCAAGCAATGTCAAAAATCACATTAAATTGTTTATTTTGTGATTAAGTTGAATAAAGTTTTTTTCTTAATAAACGGTTGTTTTTTTAATTCTTTTA
>JAIPRL010006388.1:0-27617 GCA_025469235.1 Pemphigus obesinymphae
CACGGCACTCCACACTTCCTCTTCCCTTATTAAATCTACCATACCCAAATTCCACTCTACCCGATCAATTGCCTCTTTTGGAAATTCTTCATTTAATAATCCCTCAAAATAGTCTTTCCATCTCTTTATCACTTCTATTTATATGAGTACCTAAGTACGAATATAATATTATATTGGTACTCGTGATGACAAGAAAGTGCGCAAGCTTAGATAGTATAGATATTATATTCCGACTGGGAAAATTCTAAAATAAATTTTAAAGTAATTGTTTTAAAAGTATTTGACATTATATTTTCAATACTTTTCTAAGTATTTTAATCATCAATTTATAAAAACGTTTTCAAATTTTTACTAATATTTGTGAAACTTTTATGAACCATAAATGTCAAAACAATTACGCCAATGCTATTATATATAGTTGACCTGTTGACTGTTGTTTTGTATGTATGTGAAACATGGACAGTACGTAAATCAGAATAAAATAACCTATACATTTTTGAAAGAAAAATATTCACCTAAATCGATTTCAATGGCCAGGATATCCGTGGAGGATAGAAGATTGATTAATACGATTGGTAGAAAGTGGTGTTTCGTGTAGGTAAGAACAATTAGGACACTTACGCCAAATATATGGAAAGATCAGATTAGAAGAGATGTGAAAAATATAGAACTTGTGGTGGACTATAGAGAATTGGCAATAAATATATAGAAAGATGGTGGGAAATTTGTTTGCCAATATAAAGCTTAAGTGCGTAAGACTATCGTTTATCTAAACAAGTGTGGGTGTTTCAGTACTACCATTGAACTATAGTAGCTAGTTAACTGAATATTAAATGGTATGATAATCTTATGTCCTAATATATCAATAACATTAATATAATAGTAAAGTCCTAATATATAACTCGCGGAAGTTTAGTAGGAACAAACTGTCTAACGGTATCAAAAATGCAATTAATTTTTAATTTTGCTTTAATTTATTCTTCAAAACCAAATAATTAGTATTATTATAGAACATAACTAATTAATAGCGCAAACAGTTTTTTAATTATAAATATTTTATACAGATAACGATTTTGCATAATCTTTCAGAATTTAAAATGTCCTTCCTTAAAAACTAATCATTTTTTACTTAAGGGCAAACCATTAAGGATACATTTTCCACTAACTAATGTATTTTTAAGCGATTCAGAGTAGGTATTCAAAATATTCTACAAATTATATTAAAATATATAATACTATATAGCCATAAAGGTAATACACAAGTTTTATGCATTATTCTAAATATTCGTTTTTTAAAGTATTCTATTATTTATTTTAATAATTAATACTTTTGAAAATAGAATTTTTTTCGGCTATATAAATGAATTACGAGTGTATATATATATAAGAGGTATTCAAAGTACTTTACGAATATTATTATTGGAAAATATAAATATTAAATAAGTTAAAAATCTTTTAAAATAAAAAGTTTAAAATACAAGCAAACATTAATATTTTTAATCAAAATAACTAGAATCTAGATCTTAAGAGTTAAATTTGCAGCAGCTTTATACTTGTTCGTGGAGTAATATTATTATACTTACTTCAATACAATTTCATATTTTTTAATAATATTTTCATATATTCCGTATTCGTAATAATATTCGTACATAAACACAAAGCTAACAAAATTTAGTCTTTAGACTAAATCATGAATGTGCAGATGTCTAGGGTAGATACTAGATACCTACTCGAAATTGCTCTTATCCTCATGATATATCATAAACTCACAAAATACATTTTTTTTTTTTTTTTTTTTTTGAGAAAGATTCTAGTCAGTATATTGAAAAATATTTTTAATGGTTTTTATCTATTTATATATATTTCAATACTTGTATTTAAATAATATATAAGAGTACTTTCAACGAATTTTTTCGAATGCCTACTATTATACCTATTTTGTACATATTTTATTTGTATTTATACAAATAAGGCATTATATGTACGAATATTATAGTAAAGCATATTTAAAAAGTCATCCAGACACAAACAGTGGAAAGTAGTCTAATCAAATTTGCTTTCAAATTAAAATAATAACAATAATAATATAATATACTGTTCAAAGACCGAAAGGACGATGACCAAATTTCACGATTCTGAGCGTAGCAAGGGAGCTAGTTTTTTACAATGATGTTTATTTTTTTCTCTCATAAAAAATTTTCGACCAGAAAAAAACGGTAGAAAATTACATCTAGTTGGTAAATACTTTAAAGAGGTAATTTTTAATTTTCCCAATAATTTTTTAATACATAAAAGAAAAATACCAAAAATGATGAAAAAATTGCAAAAATACGATAATTTATATGAATTTCAAAAATAAATAATAAATGGTCCCATTTCAATTTTTTATTATTGTTATTTTTAATGTACTTAGACAATATTTTATTAAAAATATTACTCTTTCATTTCTCATTTATATATATACTTAATCGTAGAAATATAAAATCTAAAATAAATTATAAAGAATAAGTATAAAATATAAATAAAATATTATACATATAAATAAAAACAATAATAACATCCTACAGAGTCATTTTTTGATATGTGCGTTTAATCATATTTTATGAGCTTTTAAAAAATCAACTTTTGATTTTTTAAATAAATATAACTCTTTTATAAAAATGAATATATCAAAAAAGAGCCACATAAAATGCACTAGATAATATTGCTTTCTATAATTTGTTTTTTATTTCGTTTTTGTAAGATATTTGTAAGTTGTTAAAAATGAATAATTTAAATACAAACTCTTCTGACATAATGATCGAACATTTTAACAATATGCAACAATATTTACAATAGTGAATAAGTAGGTATGTAGATTGTATAAGTAGATTGATAAGTAAATTGCTTAAAAATTGTTTTTATTTTATTTTTTTGGTATAGGTACCTATACTGATATTCTAAAATTGTATTGAACTATTTTGTTATGAAAATGAATAAAAATTATACTCTGAGAAATAAACATTTTATCTATGAAAAATAAATATTATATTACCAACATTATTATATTTATTTTTTTTTTTTTAATAATTTTTAATGATTTTACAAGTTTTTTTATATTAAAGATTTTTATTTTAAATGTTTATTCATTATTATTGTTATATACAACTACAAAATCCGTACTTTAAGTATAGTTCTTTGGTTCCAGGGAAAAAGGGCTTATACAAATTTTGTAGTTTTCAATACGAGCAAAATAAGTTTCAAAAAGTTCCATAAATGAAAATTAATAATTATCATTTTCACTAAAAATGTTTAAACTATTAGTTTTAGATTCTGAGCGTAGCGAGGAAGCTTATGGTTTTACAATGATGTTTATTTTTTTTTTATTTTTATTTTTTTTCTCTGTTAACAAATTTACTACGAGAAGGAGTGCTCCGATCTTTACACTCATACCCTGTTTCCGGTAGCAAATTGCATCTAGTTGGTACTTTTAAGAGGTCATTTTTCAATTTTCATAATAGTTTTTTAACGCGTAAGCAAAAACTACCAAAAAATTACGAAAAATACGATTTCGTAAAATCGAGAATTTAATTTCGTCGTAATTTCGAAAATAATGACTTGAAAATCTTGAAATTTTTATCAAATATTTAGTTTAGTAATATATTTACGTTAATTGAGTTTTTTATCATTTTTTTTAAATTTTGGTCTATTTATAGACATTTTTAGTTTTCGAGGTTTTTAAGTCCTAAAAGGAGTAATTTTCGGTTTTAAGTTCTGAACATTTTATACAGTGTTAAATATACTTAACTCTAACTAAATTCAAAAATCTTGAAAATCCGATGTCACAATTTTTTTTTATAGTAATTTTAATTTTTTCTGCAAAATTATCAATTTTGAGGTATTTAAGCCCAAATAGTTGGTAAAATGAGATTTTAAGACCTGGGCAAAAATTTTGATTTTCAATGATGAATAACACGGCTAAAAAATAAAATAAAAATAACAGCCTCGATCGATCCCTAGAAAAAAAAAATGATATAAGTTATGTATACTACACCGAAGCTACGCTCAGAATCGTTTTATTGAGTGCAATGATTTATCATTGCTTTCAAATTCAATACGTCCACCAAAAGTACCCTGCCCAGTAGCGAAGTGCATCCACCAATACTACACCCAACGAGCGAAGTGCTTCCACAACCTACTGACCGGCTTTTTAAACTACGAATTTCACATAGCTAAACAAAAAAAAAAAAGATTATTATTACCTACGCACTTATCTAAATTTATTAAATTATCTGATTCTATAATTAAATATATCAATTTTAACCAAAATTTGATTACGACGTTTTAATTTGAGTATTTTCGCAGGTTTTTGTTACTTCTTGAGAATATTCTCCGGTAATAATATTCTCTTAGAATACAGAGAATATTTTTTACTCACATCACTACGTACTATTTAGATTATATTTAGATTTTATTATGATTATTATTCACGAACAAATACACAGTAGTACTGTAGTACTGAGTAGGTACTGTAGTACCTACACGTTTTAAAAAATGTTTTATTTATTACTTTTTTAGACGGTAGCGTTATCATTACCTAATATTGGAAAATATCACTATAGAACCTTCCCTGATAAGTGCCAAGTTTATGGAAAACACAAACTATACAAACCGGGTTATAGTTATAGCAGCAATATGTTCTGTGATACCATGTATTCATGGTGTATCACCATGAATATTATAGGATTATTGTAAACTATTGTGAGATAATGTGTATTTTTAACATTGTATAAAATTTTTTTTATTTTAAGCTAAATTCAACACTTTTTTGACGAACATTTTCAAATTATAAAATTGCTATAAATAGTATAAAATTAGAAATAAAATATTTTTAAATATAATTTATATAAAAATTTTAAGACTTTATATGACTATTATTTACGAAATTACAAGGAAAAAGCAATATTAGATTTTAACAAATTTTTTTGGTTGTTTTTTGACCGCCTTTATCAACAATAATTAAAAGTCGAAAAATGACCTAAAGTAATAATTAGATGCAATTTTCTGTCAGAAAATGTTGCTGTGTATAATAATTGAGCACTCTCTCTTGTAGAATTATTGATCAAATATAAAGAATTTTAAAAAACATCATTGTAAAGCCAATAAAATATAAAATTTAATTTAATTAGGTATATAAGTATAACTTAGAGATACCAAATTTCAAAATAAAAAATACGAGACAAAACTATAAACCATTGTATAGGGGGGGAGTTAAGACATCGGGTACCTACCAATGTACCTATAGTCCCAATATTTTATAGTCTGATAGGTTTTATAGTTTATTTTTTCAAAAAAAAATTTTTAAGAAACCATATAAAAAAATCAATTACTGGTCAATTTAATTGAAAATTTTTTTGGACTTGGTTTATTGTGGAAAAAAGTATTTAACAATTTAAGAAAAAATAATTATTTTAATAAAAAATAAGTAAGGTAATTTTATACAAAGTATAATATTTATTAATATTAATACTTATTATTTATTTAAACAAATATACAAATGTAACTTTTACAATATTATTTATAACAAAATTAGAAACCTACTTATATAGAAAATTTAAAGATTAAAATGATCACAAATATTTTATTTGGTAAATGATTGAGATATAGTTAAAGAACTTTCTTTTCATTTAAGTACCTAATAAATATATTATTATATGTATGGCATCCCTACTATAACTGCTTGTACCACCGAAGTTATTTTCTCAGTCAATTTTTCAATTCAAATATTGTTTATTAAATTTAATTATTTCTTAAGAGGATGTCAGACACTCGATTTTCAAGGAAAAATTTTATACAGGCAATTTTTTTTTAACATAAAAAAATTTTAAAATATTTGAATATATTTTTGAAGTAATTTAAAATTATTCTTATGTAATTACTAATTTTAATTGTCGTGACAATATAATATAATACAATATAATATAATAAACGATATTTATTTATTTTTTTCATTTTTCATTTTATCAACTTGAGAATATTGTAGAAAGGTGAAATACAAATAAATTATAAAGAACAAAATCATTTAGCGACTGATGATGCCGATTTTTGATATATGTATTTTTATACTTTTAATGAACTGTTAAAAAAAATCTATATTTTAACGTGTAAAAATGCATATATCAAAAATCATTCGTCAGATAATGTTGTTAACTATAATTTGGTTTTTTTTTTCGTATATCTAACATGTTTGTAAGTTGATAAAAATGAAAAAATATTGGTTGGTGTCTTATTAAATAAAAAAAAAATATTATAAGTACCTACATAAATATATTATATAAAATTATTTATTTACTTGATGGAATTTATTTTTTAGAAACTATATGAAATAATATGAAATAAACAACACTCACACAAACATCTATTATTGTGTGAATTGGCAGCATATTTTTACTGAGCACAATATTTTTCGAACTAAAAACTTAATCAATGTCTACAAGTAGGTATAACTTACCTACTATTTTACGATACTATTAGATAGGTCATTTTTATGAATTTTACTGTTTCATACTTACCTCTACATGTTTTCAATAAATCTAAACACATTTATTTTTCACAGTTATAGTTATGTGTAAGTAGCTCCATTCAGAATCATTTTATTGAAAGAAATGGTTAATTAGTACCTACCTACTCTCAAATTCAATATATTACTAAATATGACCAGTATTCTACCCGTCGAGCAAATGCTTCCATCCCCTATGCGAACCATATTATTCAATGAATATAAATGTACAATTTAAACGATATTAGTTACTTACCTAAAATTACTAAAGAATGGACATTTTTCAGTCAAAAGCACAGATTAAGATATCTTAAACCATGGTCAAAAGCTTTATCCTATACTTACGAATTACTACTGATTATAATATTTTGCTATTTACTTGGGTAATACATTTTTTTTTTTTGCTGTAAAATAAATGTTCTCTTAAATAATATACTTTATATATATTTTAACTTTTAAGACAAATAACATAAATTGATTTTAATAATTTCTTTATATTTGAATATTAAGCGGTTAAACTACCTAATTTTACTAAATTAAGTTTATTATAAATCCAATTTATAACTTAAACTTTATGAATTAAATATTCACTACTGGATGTGAAAGGTACCATCTAATGGCTTGCGGTGGTAAAACATTATGGGCAAGCGCTAAAATAAGTATATTTTAGCCTAAAATTCAATAAAAATGTACTCATGTTAATAATTTACTGGATATTATATTTATTACCAAACAAGTTTATTGTTAAATATATATTATATAATATAATAAGTAAACAAGTATTATAAGTATTATAAATTTAAATGAAATCAAAAATAAAATTATTTATAAACAAAATCCATTCTTTATTCTTGTTTTCCAAATTCATTAATGATTTTATCATAAAACTCTGTATCAGATTTTGTTTGCATAACAGTTATTTTTCAATCGATATTAATAATAGACAGGCCTTTAGTGGATCTCTGATGGGATTTGATTCGATTTAATGCCGAAAACGATTTTTTAACTGCTGCTGTCGTACTAGGAAAGTTAATATTAATTGACCAAGTTTATATACTTCTTGAAAAGCCAGTACTAAATCATTAATTTTAATTTTCTTGACCAAATCATATGGATTACATGTTGACAACTCTTCACATATGTAAAGAACACAATCAATTCATTTTTTAATCTTATAAAATTAAACATATCTCCATAATTTGAATAACTTAAGTTAATGACGTAAATAATAAAAATATATAATAATAAAAAATATTAGATGAAACTGTGTGTATGCGCTCATATGAACGAACCTCATTCGTGAAGTTCGTTTTGCGCCGCGCCATATAACCGACCTAGTGGACGCTCAGCCTTATACTGTTATTTCTTTCGGAACCAGAAACCATAAAACTCCGATTTTTAAAAACGAAAAACTGGAGTTGTCTAGTTCTTGTTCGGAGCCCCCTTTAATATCAAATTTAAGGTCCTTGATAATATACTTACCTAACTAAATATGTAGCACTTAAATTGTAATATTGTTCACACGTAGGTACATATTATATATCTTATATTTTAATGTCACGACTGTGCTTGTTATAAAAATCAAAAATTAAAATAATATATAATATACAATAAATATTCGTAAACCTATATTATGTTATACTAGCTTAAGTGCAACACCTACGGGGTGCAACTCCTTGTAAGTGTAAATTCTTTTAAGTGAGACTACTTGTAAATTCAACACCTTTTGAGTGCAAAACCTTGAATTTGTCGGAGCATCCTAGTTGGGTCCCGAACACCAGGGGGTAATCACAGGTAGTGTACTAGTTGGGTCCTGGATTATTTTAGGTACTACACTAGTTGGGTCCCGGATTTTTTTTGGTATTACACTAGTTGGGTCCCGGATTTTTTTTGGTCCTATACTAGTTGGGTTTTTGTAACCCAAGATTTTGTAAAATTAATGTCTTATAAATGTTTACCAACACAAAAGTGATTTTTTTTTTAATTGTATTTTATATTATATGTATTTTTAATATTTGATTTTTGACCCTTAATATTTTTTCATTTGTATTGTATTATATCATACCTATTTTATAAAATTCCAATCATTTATATTTTTATTATCTCCACAAAAAAAACATTTTTAACCATACCTGTCGTCAAAAATAGATCGTAGACAGTCCTAAGTCTGGTAAAATGGAAGGAAAATGTTAGTGTAGTGCAGTATTTACCGAAAAACATTGGCGACCCAACTAGTGTAGTACCTAAAATAATCCGAGACCCGACTAGTATAGATATTTTAATTTTGGGACCCAACTAGGATGCAGCCCAAATATTACGTAGGAATACAAACATTATATATTATATATATCGTTTTTTTTTTTGCTAAATGTCTATCCCTATTTACACGACCAAAGTCGAATTTTTAAAAAAAATTATTTCGTGTTTTAACCGCTTAACCTTCAGTCTATTTATTGTTTTTCATTTATAACTGCGGTAACACGATCGATTTCGGATTCGAAACCACATATAGTTCCATGAAAATTTTAACTTTCGTCAGTAGGGGATCTAACGGTCGTTTATTCGGCAAATGCCGACGGAGTCCGTAACTAATTTATATTCCGAGGTCCTCTCTAAACCAATACCTATATATATTAATTTAATTTAATATTCATATTAAATTATATTTATTATATTAATTAAATATTTAATTATATTAATATTTGCAGTGGTGCAGTAGCGAGGACAATTTTCAGTATCATTTTTATTTTTATTTTTTTGCTTTTTTTATTCATTTCAAAAGTGTTTTTTTTTTTTTTTTGTTATTTTCTTATTTTTTAACGATTTTTCTATTTTTGGGGGAGTCCCCGCCAAACTTTGGTCTTAGTGCCTCTAAATAATAAATCCTACTCGGGGTTGTAGTATACAGAACCAAATTTAACCTATGGGTTTAGGCCCCTTTCTGAATTTGCCGATCCGCATTCATTTCTTATAGATTCACCACTAACTTGTGAAAATCCCACGTCAAAACCAATGGATTTGATTCAAAAATAAATCATTTTACTACATCTGTGCAAGACATGATTTGAATATTTGAATTTCTTTAAAGATTATATTTTGAATTTTCTAAAAATAAAATTAGGTCAATTTTTTATTTATAGTTTTGGTAATACACGAAATTTCTTAATACACTAATTTTGAAAATTAAAATCCAAATTTTCGTTTATACTAACACAATAAATTATAGTTAATTGAAATAGATTTTTACGAAAAAATTATAATCACTGTAATAATATTTATCTAAACAGAAAAATAAATAGTTCATTAGGTACTATATTATTATTGAAGTACATGTATGCATGTATAACTATTTACAAAATATAAATAGTAGGTACCTCTAAGTTATGCAATTTAAAATTTTTTTACCATGATAATTATTTCTGCCATTATCTATTATGATAATTAATTTGATCATAAGTTTTAAAAACACTTATAGTTTTATTGTTCAAAAGTCAAAATAAATATAACTATATCGTTAAATATAACCTGAACATTTTCATGTTTTTAAATTTATTGAGCATTTTTCAACAAAATATCTTTTTACCTATACATATACCTACGTACCAACACATACGTATATTACATAGTGATAGGTCGAACTCAAAATGTAGATGTGAAATCCAACTACGAAATCGAATCCAAACCCGAGAGCTGAACTATAGTTTTACATCGAACTCGAACCAGTTACCAGTGCCGGCCCAAAGAAATATTTAAGGGAGAATGTGAACGAAAAACTTTCTTGAAAAAAGTAAATTGGCAAAAAAGAAACAAAAAAAAAGTAGTTAGGTTGGTTTCGTGATGAATTCGAAACCATTCGAAAAATGTTCATCAATGAATAGTTCGTCCAAGTTCGAACTTATACTCGAATACGAACCCTTCGATCAAGTTAGGTTCAACTTATAAATACTTAAGTTCTATTTTCGAACCCAAACTGAACTCTTGAAGTTGAGATTGATTTTTGGACTTTGAGCTGTTCGACTCATCTCTAATATAATAACATAATAATTATATTATACGTACCTATTCAAATAATTTATTGAAAATTTCATGAAAAATTCATGCACATTTCATTATTTGATATAAAACATCAGAATATGTTCAAATTTCAAAATTATTACATTATATACGTGTAATTGTTATTATAGTAATATGAGATTCTTAATAACTCAATTATATCAAAATACGCAAATAAATATTTGATAATTTTATACAAAACATGATGTGCTCACTTACTATTAACATATTATCATGCTAAGATCTGCGAGAATAACTATGTAAATTTATACAAATCACGATAGATGGAATTTATACAATCTATTTATGACCAACAATGAACTAGATAATAATTAATATCTAATCTGCATGTATTTTAATTACTTGCGTAATTGAATATGTTTACACTTTATAATACACCGGATTAATTGTCTAGTTAATTTTAAGTACTAAATAAAACCGAAAAACATGAAAATTTACGATTATAAATTCGTCTTACAGAGTTCAAGGCTTGAAATTAAAAATAGTCGACCAGATGCAGATGATGGAAATTGATCCATCGTCCCTTCGGTGCTTAGATAGAATAGTGCAGCGTTTCCTAACTCATGGATTGTGGACAGCGTAATACTGGGCCGTGGATCAAAGCCACGAGTTGGCAAACCACGGATTTTTAGGATATACATCATCAATATCGAAATATTTGTATTAAATCTAAGCATCTATATTCCTGGTTAAAATAAGGTAACATTTAATCAATAATAACCCCACATCAATCAAGGCCGGGCAAGTTAACGATATTTTTTGAACTCGTTCAGTTAAGTTAATTGAAAATAATATAAGCTGAGTTAAGTTAAAAGTTACTCGTATATTTTTTATTAACTTCTAAAGTTAAAAGTTAATTTTGAAAAAAAAGTAACTTAACTTAGTTAAAAGTTAAAATTTTTTAATTAGTAAATAAAGTCGTTATACCTATTATATCGTAAAAAGGTAAAAAAGGATGGTTATTTTTAACCTTTTAAAAAACTACTAGGGACTTCGTCTGCCTGAAAGAAGTGTATACATATAAAAATAAAAATACAACACGTCATTTTAAAATCCATGCATAAATAAGAAATCAGAAAAAAAACTTTTAACTGCCAAGATACCTACATTATTGTTTGATTCACACTAATGTAATATAAAATAGCAGTACACTATCACTTCAATATTTTTTCTATAATAGATAGACATAAATACCAACCTCCATGCAGTTAAATAGACCGGACTCAGTCCAATATTTGGGAACAGCCAACGTCGCGGCGTGTGCGTGAGTGGTACATGGATTCTTAACGATTACGTATATGCTATTGTAGGTATCTACTAAAATTGCGTATAGGTACCAAAAAGTAAAATCCTCATTCAAAAATTTGAATTGTTCTCCGGGCAAATTTAACTTAATTTAGATACTTTTGTATAAAGTTAACTTGAAGTTAATACGTTAATTTTAATAAAAAAGTAACTTGTTAAGTTAAAAGTTAATCTGATAAAAAAAAGTAACGCGTTATGTAACTTAAATAAAATAACCTTAACTTTTTAACTTAATTTTAACTTTTAACTCGATAATGCCCAGCCTTGCTATCAACGCTATCGCATAATTATATTGAATGTAGTTTTATAAACTAAAATTGGAAGTGAAATCTAATGGATCAGAAATCCCTTTGAAGAAGATTACCTAAAAAATGTAAAATATCGTCAAGTGAAGAGGACTCGTCGATTGAACTGTTATGTGACCAGTCTCTAAAATCCCTTTTTAAAACCACACTATTGGTTCCATTCTGGATAAATAATTGGCAAAACTATCCTGCAATTGCCCGAAATTGCATTGAGACACTTGATGCATTTTTCGATCACCCATCTTCTATGGTAACCAGCATTTTCATCTTTACTTTTTTTGATAAATAAATATAGAAATAAATCGAATGTTGAGAGTGATTTGAGGCTTAAACTATCCAATTTTAATCCAGGAATTGACTCTTTTGTGGGGCAAAGAAAATGTCAAAAATCCGATTCAGCTTTGTTTTTAGTTTTCTTACGATTGTGACAATTAAGTTAATACAAAAGAGTTCTTTTCTCTATAAAAATTCAGTTTTTAATTCTTCTTGTATAGTGATGTTTTCCTAATTACAGACTTAATATGTGTACATTATATATATATTAATTATAGTTACATCTTTAACTAAAAATCATAACCAAACAATTATTTTCCCTACGACAGTCATACAACAGACCAGGATGGGTATACATGTTATACGACTTATTAATGACAGATCCTAATAAGTATATAAAACGCAGTGTTGGAGAATTTCCTTTTAAAAAGATTAGTTTAGTTCCTCATTCCTTTTCTAAAAAAAAAAAAGTCGTTCCAATTTCTCGTTCCATAATTTTTTTTTTTTTTAAGTAGAGAATTATATTATATTTTTACAATTAAAAAAAAATAAATACGAAAAAATATTTAGATATTAAGTTATTATTGTGTAATATCGTTATGAACTAAGATTTGAGCGTGGAATGTTGGTACTCAAATTCATTCCAGAAAGTAGAAAGTAAATTAATAATATTTTAGGGAAATTGATTACCCGGGAGCGTGGAATATTCCCAGAAAACAGTAAAAGAAAACAAACATTATTCTCAAATCATTTCCATATAATAATATCATGTATAACGTTTTAAATGAAATAATTTACATGTAAAAATTAATATTTAAAAATTTTAATTATACAATTATATAAAATAAATATTAAATTTAAAATATTCGTGTAATACAATATTGAAAAAATAATTTTCTGGATCAAAAACATCTTTCTCTTTCCGGGTTTAAAATATTATACTATTAATATTATATGTTTTTAAATGTTGACTTTTTTACCGAAAATGTCTCTAAAATAGTATAACATTGTGTTTTACCTGATAATTAAATTGCAATTAATGAAAAAAAATTCACAATTCTGGTTAAAAGTAAATTGTAAACACACAATAATTTAAAAGCGTTAATTTAAGAGTTAAATGAAAAAATGTATTTAATTAAATAACCAATTGTTATGAAAGATTTTATAACAAATTTGAAAAAAGAAATTTTATTTTGATTAATATATGTATAATAAACCCGCTAGAATTGTTTTCTTCGTAATATTAACTTTACTATATGGTTATAAAAGTGAGCAGTAAAAAGACACGTTAACGTGGAGAAAATTTAAATATTTTATTAATAATTACCTGTTAATGACTTAATGGCAAACACAATAAGTAGGTGGTCAAGTTTAATAATTTTAAAAAAATTTAACTTATTAACTTTTCCGTAACCTGCTTTTAACCATTGCACACCATTGTCTACTGTATATGTTTTAAGTATTTTTTTTATTTTTTTTTTATAATTTATCTATAATAGGTATCTTAACCTAAACTAAATCGTAATTACCGATCGGTTATCACAAATCACGATTTTTCAATAATATTATACAGTATATTCGACGAATATAATAAACTACGTGAAACATGTCAATAATTTTATTTAATGAGCTGACGTTTATAAGTACCTATAAATATAGACATTATTGGGCAGTAATTTTAAACGCACAATAAAAAGTGTATATTATAATTTATAGCATAATTATATGTTATCTATAATAGTGTATGTGATTTTTATATAACGTATAATGTATTAATTTTTTAGTAAATTTATGTGTTTTTAAATTATTGTTTATGTGATATAGAATTAAATAACTATAATTTATATTTTATTCTGTATACACGTGCACCTACGTTATTTGCGTAAAATCAAATTTTTACTATTTTAATATCGATTTTTTTTTTTTTTTTTAAGTTTTCTTAATTTTTAAATGGTATCTATCTTATTATTAAATTTGGAGTAGGTGACGTTAAATACTGAATGTTGGACTGAATGGTATAATACTTTAACCTCCCGAGTATAAAACAACTTTGCATGATGGTGATTTTGAAGGTGGCGTATAGAGAAAATATTTTTTACAATTTATTCAATCTATTTTTGGTAATTATTGTATGATTGATATGATGGACGAATGCATAAATGTAAACTATTTTAACTACCTTTCAAGTGCATATACAAATTTGGACTTTAATTAAAATGACTATAATTTTTTTTATAAATACGTCAATAATTTTGTTATATAACTCATTGTACCTATACGTTACGCTTACTGATAATAATTTATTAATAATAATAATTTATAACAATAATTTTATCTTCCGTGTTTCTCGTTTAACACTTTAGTCTTGACACACTGGTTGACCTTTTCAAATATTTATAGCGTTGCCAGTGAAATAAATAAAAACTATTTGCCATATTATTTTTTTCATTACATTTTGGCAACAGAGTTTTTCATTTGTCGGCTTATGCTGAATAAATTTCAGTCAACTACGACCCCTGCATCACACACAAAATAGATAATATGATTTTCCGAAATTTTCACGCAGCGCGATCTACCATAGATAACATTATCACAGGGCACAAGGTATAAGGGTAAGATGACTATTTAATATAAGTCACGTATTTCAATCTCGTGTCTCGTTGTCCCGGAAAACTTCCAACAGGACGCATATTGTCCCGTTTTTAAAGGTAATTTCCGTGTTCTTATAGTTTGTTGAAAATGACCCTTTTTTACATTCCCCTCTTATTTTTAAAGCAATTCTTGTATTTTTTTTTTTTTTTTTTTTTTGTATATGTTTACATAAATGGATTTTTCTGTGTATATATTCTATCTTTCAATACAATTTCATAATTTTTAGAGAAAAATGTATGTAAATAACCTTTTTCTTCTGTCTTCAATTTTATAACGACGTTGATCGCGTTTTAATTTTAAAGATTCACGAAACCAGTATTATGATGAACTACAAACACATTTCTAAATGTTATTTTATCTATATTGTCAACAGACACAAAATCATTACCATAATTTTGTTTTGACGATTACTAATTATTGTACATTTTGCTAAATATTGGAATACTGGCCTCCTCTCTATATACGCCACTGACGGTTATATTGATATTATTTTCTAATCATTATTATTAAATACAATTATTTACTTTTTATCAATTTTTTCATTATAAATAGCTTTCTAAAAATTTTTACATGACTTAATTGTGTTTTAACTTTATTATACGTGAGATGGTTCAAAGGTTCATTAGATATTTATAAAACGTAACATTCGAGATAATCGAAGTATTATGTTACGAATTACGATACTGTACACTATACATTATTTTATATTACTAATAAAATATTTGAATCACCCTGTATTAATACTAGATACAATGAGCCGTATAGTTACCGAATAATGAAACAAGGTAGTAAGTGAATAAAATAGAATTCAATTAAAATAAAGACTATTGTTATTAATTATTTATTCCTGTTATTATTATAAATGTTTTAATGGTTAAATTTTAAATATACATATATATATACAACATAAAATATATAATCACATAATAGTTTACAATTTTTCAACAAAGAGATTAATTCAAAATTGAGATCAGTAACGTTATTATTATATTAAGTATAATAATTATATAGTATTAAAATAGTAATACACGTACGTGTGCAAAACTATTCCTCTGAAAAATTGCAAAAATAATTGTGTTTTTCATATATACCTGCCTATATTTTTTTTTATAATTAATTGTGATTCCTTAAACAACGACTTTTTCAAAATACTTTCCATTAAATTATAATATATTGGTATGTATATAATATATTATGTTCAATATCATCAAGATAGACATAGGAAAAAATGCAATTAAAAAAAGTACAAAACGGTATATATGTACTAATTGTATGCACTAGATAGGTTGTCTCGATTTTTAATGGCGAATATTGTGAATAAACTGAAATTGTCTAGTAAACTATTAAAAAACTAATTTACGTTTAGTCAAAAATATTCAAAATTGAATTTATTATATTGTTAAATATTTTATGGAACTCAAGAGCTACAGATTTTCGTAGTAAACTAATTAAATTTTGAATTGATTACAAGTTCATTTAATTATAATAATAATTGTACTAATAATTAACTTCAGACACTACATACTGTTACGGATCATTGAATTATCGATTTCCTGTGGTTATTCTAGCTCACAAAAAAAAAAAAAAAATCAACCAAATAGAGTTATTTTGGGTAGATATTTAGAGAAATCTTATAGTCTTGTGTCAAATATAAATCCCATGTATAATCGATTAAAAAAAAATAATAAATAATATATATAAAAATACATAAATATAAAAAAATATTAGTATATAGGTATATTATACTGTAGATATTATTGGTAGTATTTTTATGGCATTATAATATTTCTCATTATTATAATAGGTAAGTTCGACACTATCACTTTTATTTTTTACTGTTGTACAATTATTTTTGGTCTTGTTTTCAAAATGTATTCAATCAGATAACATATGGATCACGTGATTTATTTTGATTTCCAAATTTTCAGCCGTTTTGTTTTTATCAGGGTATAGAAAAAATAAATAAAAATAAATGGTCTATGGAAAAAATGTGGCTTTAAGGTCAATAAATCTTGTGGCACATTCCGAAAAATAATTCTCAAATTCGGAACAAGTGCTGGAAAAAATAATGACCCTGTATGACTTTTATATTAACGCCGCTAATTTGACCTCTTATTGTTTCCAACACTCTGCAGGTCATACTTCCCGTTATGACGACATCATTGCTGATCTTTTGTTCATCGTATACCTACCTACCTACATTGCCGTATAATAACAATATTGTCATCTGGATCAGTGGTGCGCAACTTGGAACTCCCCCCGTGGTCGCCAATTATTGGTGGGGAATCGTACAAAATATTAACACTATGATACGAAAATATACGATTAATGTGTGTGTATATATCCTCATATTTATCGGATGACAATGAACGGCTTACGCCGGTAAATTCGTATTTTTCTTTCGGGAAATTTCTACCTATACCTAATTAGTTTTTATCAGTGTTGGATAAGTCACTTTTAAACTAAGTTACGTTACTAGTTACAAAATTAAAAAGTAACTAAATTACCTACTTTTTCGTTACCTAAATACAAATGTAATAGCGTTACATTACTTTTTTAATTCAAAAGCAACTAGTTACAATGCCGTTACTTTCAACATTTTTAAATATGTAAAAATGAAAATAATAAAAGAAAATGTCAAAAATGTCTTTATTTTTTTCTGATAGTCGTTAGTCGAATATTATATGATTCAATATCATGCCTACTCCAACTTATTATATAAAATCATAAAATCGTTAAAATATTCACTTTTCGCAGATATGATGGGTCGTCGGCAATTTTAGATGAATTTATTAGAATAAATTGTATTTTTTATTTATAAATATGTAACGCGTTATTTTGCAAAGTTACTGACAGATAACTAACCTAGTTACTCTTACGTTACTACTAAAATTAAATAACGAAGCTACTATAACGTTACTCGAAAATGTAACTACGTTACGGTAACGATTAACGTCCGTTACATGGTCAAACACTGGTTTTATAAAGTGCAATATTGGAATATAAAAAAACTATAGACAAATTATGTAAATAACGACAATAGATCTATAGTCTTGAAATGTACGAGTAGATCAAACATGTAAATTAATACTATATTGATATGGGTAGAAGTTACATTTTTTTTTTTTAATTTTGGTCTTGTTTTGTATTTATTTACTTGTAGTATTTTAAGTCATAAAAGGATAATTTTAGGGTTTTATGACATTAAAATATATTAATTAAATTAATATATATATATAAAACTTATATAAATAATATATAATTTTACTCCAACAATTCAACCCTCTTGGAGAAATTTTTAAAATCAGGTCACGATTTTTAATCAAAAAATTTTAATAATATTTTTCATTTATTTTATTAATATTATTTTTTGTTTTTTTTTTTTTTACATATTTCGTGATCAGAATTTTTGTTTAAAAAAAAAAGAAATGTATGTACAACAACAAAACTGACAATAAAAAAAAAAAAAAATGTATAAGAAGGGACGTCTTACGACTCTGTCAAAATGTCTCAGAAAGAGGAGAAAAATGTTCTAGAATTCAGAATTTTCGGTCCGCACGTGACGTAGTGCAATGTTATTGTCGGTTGTTTTTCCTCGGATCGATGGCGTGTAATTATTATGGTTAATATTGTAAACGATTTAGAGTACAATGTTATTGTACACTGGAATTATATGGTATTTAAATATTTGTTCCGAATTAAATCGATATAATTGTCATTGATGGCACCATTCACCGCCAATATGGCAGTACCTATAATGTAAATTGTATATAATAACATGCGGTACGGAGAAGATGCGGTTTTATGGTTGATAACATTTTGTCTAAGTGCGGTTATGACACAGATCGTACACATAACGGGAAAAGGAGGCCGACTGGACCGGGTCACGTTTTGGGGAAGAATGCTACGCACAGCAAGCAAGATGAACGAGGACCACGGGTGTTGATGCTGTAGATATTTTTCTTTAATAATTACGAGAATCGATTGGACACGTCAACAATTTCGAAACGTTTTTACATAACATAATTTCGTCCACTCTGAACATAATTTTCAATACCACAAAATGAAAGAGTTTTAGTAAAATGTATTTTCGAAAATCCAACTTTGTAACGACACGGTTACATGAAACCGTTGCAATACAGCAAGTATCGCCAATATATTACCCGGTGAATACCATATACTAGCTAAGAAAGTCACAGGAGGCTTATAATTTATAAATAAAGGAACATGCATTTTGAATTAAAATTGTTTGCCGAGAAAGTCTACTTCATAGAACTCGGATTGAAATAAATACTAAGTATAGTGATTAAATAATACTACCTAATAAGTGACGTTGATGAATAATTACAAAGAATAAATATAGGCACAAGGTCCACTTAGGGCCGTTTCGAGGGGGAGGAGTTGTATCACCTCTCCATTTTCAAGATGCAGTCGGCAAATAGTAAAAAAAGTCGATGGCGACTCAATTAAGTTAATAGAAAAAATAAATAAAAGTTTAATGTTAACTAATAGTTATTTTTTTCCTTAGCGATTAAGGTAAGTTACAAAAATAACTTATTAACTTAAGTTGAGTTAATTTTTTTTTGCAAGTCGGTATACCATTTGAGATATACAAATATAATTAAGTGAATATCTATTATTTTTTTGGAAATACTGTTATTTTTTAACTAAAGTATTTTAAATTTTTTGAAAATCATTAACATAATAATATTGAAAATACTACAATGTATATTTTATAATAATTATTAATACAATTAACAATAATTGGTTCATAAAAATGTTAATATGTACACCTACTATTTTCTTCAAAATTCTAACAAATGGAAACGGCTCATTGAAAATTTATTTCGATAGGTACCTAAATATTGTTTATTGATAAAAAATTTAATATTCCTCAATTTATATTACGCGGAAACTATTTTATAATATATAATTATTCTTATTCATGTTTAATTTATATTTTCGGGAAATAAATAATTCTTATAATATATTAAATATTGAAAACCACAAAAGTGACTTTATTTTTATTTGACCATTTTGACAGTAAACATAATATAAAACCAAAATTTATCAATTATTTTAAAATTTATTTTAATTAAAAAAAACTTGTTATTTAAAAGTTATTGTAAAAATAAAGTTAAGTTGACAAAAATCAAATATAAAAAGTTAAGTTAAAAGTTAAATAAACTTAACTGTAAACTTAACTTTTAACTTATTAACTCGTTAATGGCCAACATTACTTACGGTGATATTGATCGGGATGAACAATAAGAGTGTATATATTTTCGATACCATTGAACATTCTTGAAGACCATAACAAAAATGTCATAATCAACAACTGATTTAATTAACACATTTTTATTAATTAAAAAATAATACATTTTATAAGAGTCTTTATAGTTTAGTCTTAGTATTTGGTTGGTATTGCATTGCAGGTCTTGGTCTTGCATTTGTCCATTACTACCAACAAGGCCTAATAAGGCCAGTTATGTTACAACTGGTAATATTTTAGTCAAAATAAAGATCTGTGCTAAAGATTATTGCTTATTTATGTTTTTTCAGACAATATTATGAGTAAAGAACTTCCATCCAAGATTGGAGAGCTACTTGCGCCACCGCACTATCAAATTTAATGATTTTACCTCTGGATTTTACTAATTTACTTAGAACATTGTAGGAAAAGGAGGACGCTTTGAACGAAATCAAGCGAATAATAAAAAATGATATTATGTATAATGATTTAAATTGTTTTTTGATTATAATTTAATATAAAATATTAAAATGAAAAAAGTGGCCAGTTGGGAATTAAAGCACTTCGCTTTTTGGGTAACACACTATCAGTGGATTATATTAAATTGGAAAGCAATTTATAAATTTTTTATTTTGATAAAGTGTTTCTGATTGAAGCTTCGGTGTATATAACACGAGTATTATTATTAGCTTTTATAATATGGTTAGTAAAAAATAGTAAAATACATTGTGCTTTAGTGAATGTTTGGTCTAAATAATTTCAAGGTTCTAGAATTTTAATTTTCGAATTCATGATTATTTTTTATTTTTTTTTTGGTAGGTATAAATATTATATATCACCCATGAATATGGTCAGTAGCAATGACATGTTTCTTTGTTATTTAAAATTTATAACAACTATTCGTGATGTTTGCCTTATAAAAGAAAGTTTTTCATTACGTTTTTAAAAACTACATAGACATTTACATACAACTAAATTGAAAATTGATCTCTATAAAGTACCAGCTACAACAAATTTCATATCAAAAACCACTATACGAGAAAACTCTTACTTTACTCATTTAGACCAAAATTTGTAACTCGCAAAATCTAAAATTACGGAAATAATGTTTTCATTTTTCATACTTTACAAAGTGTATATATATAATATATATAATATATATATATATATATATTATACATATATATATATTAATATATATTCTTCAGTTTTTTTTTAGTTATCCATTTATTATAATACCAGCGTAGAATATATATTTTATAAGCCTCTTGACCATGAAAAATAAATCATACATTGTACGGTTTCGTATAGGCAATTTTTATGAAATTTTAAGAAAAACTAAAATACAACTATTTGAAAATATTTAAATATATTTTAAAAGTAATTGTGTTAATACCATTTTTAATTGTTGTGTAATTACGATATTAGCTAAAAAAAACTATGCCTACGAAAAATTACGATTACTCGTTTCTTATAGTGGTTAAAGAGCAAAAATACTTATTTTTAATAAAAAATACTTACTTATTTTAAAGTCTAAAGTATATAACATATTGGAGAAAACGACATATCCATTTTTCAATAATCGTAATACTTGACAAATAATATAATATTCAAAAATCTTTCTTTTTTTTACTTTTTAAACAACTGTAACTTTTTTGTAAGTAATATTAACAAAAGATATTCAATTTTCTTCAAAATGTTCTTTACATTACATTTAATGATGATGTTTTTGTTCTTAAGCTACTGAGAAAAGAATTATCGAGATTTTGTGTAAACAACGTGTTTTTACACTAGGAATTGGGGGATATCACGTCCTCTTAAGTAATAAGGAATTGATTTAACGATATTTTTATAGATAACTCAGAAAAAAAATTTGGAGAATATAGAATTTTATAACAATTTTGGTTCACTCATTCCTGATATGAAAACATTCTGGGTAAAAATATTAACCAAATAATACCCGCATCTACTTGAATTTTATATGAATGATTTCTAAAAAATCATATTAAAATAGCGTTTTTATCTGTTTACAATTTTTGTTGTTATACTATTTGATAATATGTGTAATGTAATATAATGTTCATCTGCGCTCTTGGCGACCGTTCCATTTTTTAATTTGTAAGGATCATTAAAATTGAGGGAGCACAGGTATGTTGCCTAAATACTTACTTTTGAGGTTATCTCTATGAAATGCTCTCGGCTACTGATATCCCAATAATAAAATGGCATGTTGTAGGTATCACACATTGTTCATTTAATATTTTTGAACCTCTGATTTGGCCAGACATTTGACGTCACTCTAGGGTGCAGATGAACTGGACGGGATATATATTATATTATTTTGTTTACATGTTATGTTTTATTTTCATTAACAATAATTTTTCTAACATTATACATATTAAATGTTGAACTTTTTAAGCCTAACTTTTGAAAGCTATTTCAATACATTTTTGAAGAATTTGTAATATAATACTTATTCAGAATGATTTTAAATCATATGTATATGAGTACTTTGAGCTTTGTATTTAACCCTTAATTGGTATCATGGGATTCAAAATTACTCCTGTGAAGATATTATCAACTATCAATTAACCTTCGGGTATTCCAAGATAAATTAAATGACTATGATATATATGTAAAATAATTTTTTAGATAATAATATTTCATTATATTTTATTTTTCATTTTATCGCATTACGTTTTATCAAGGCAGTGAAGTCTTAAATGACCCCATTAAACCATAAACTTATGTGAAACAAAACGAAACCAGATATGTAATTGTATATTAAACCCGTTTGAAAATTAAAATGTTATCCTTATAGTTTTAGATAACTTGGCCATGTTATATATGTATATAACTATTTATAATAATTGTTGTCTTTATCTGCTATCAAGATCAGTGTCATATAAAATAAAAGTGAGTATTGGTTACCTAGTTTTCGTTTAACCGAAAAAAGATTTCCACATGTTCGTTATACATTTATATTTTAATCGAAATACAAATGTAATTAATAATTATTAATTAGTACTAAATATTAAAAATATAAAATATGAGCATATTTATTAGGTACATATTGGTATAATTTTAAAGATTTGAATTATTATCATTCATTAAAGTTAAAATATCGAATTTAATTTGCTTTTTTAAAATATTTACATAATATACAATGTGAAATAATGATTATTTTGAATGTAATTTACACTAGATAAAAATTACACACTTTTATGAAATGTAAACTAAACTATATTCCTACTTCGTTGTTATAACAACATAATATATCATATACATTTAAATAATATAATTTATCATATGCATATACTTATACAGTTATACCTATTATGTAGTTGCTTGCTTCAACCTGTCACGTCATATTTCGTTACCAGAACCCACCTGTAGAGTACTCCCTTGCGACACGGTAATTACCGCGATGTTTGATTGGCGTCTACTTCAACATCAGTGATAACAATTAGTATATTATTATTATTATTATTATTATTATTATTATTATTATTTAGATACCTGACATCTCTATGTGTGTATTATGTTCATATGCTTCCGACAATCACCAGTTGCTCTTAAATACGCACCCACACCTGTTAGTATAAAAGCCATTGTCTATCTTATATAATCAGTCTTGTTGAATATTCAAGAACAATTTTTTATCTGAACATACCCTAACCTAACCTAACCTACGTTTGAGGGGAATATGCACACTTTGCATTTTGAACTTGGAGCAGATACGAAAGTTAAAGCTAAACAAACAAAGACGTAACTAATACTATATCATCGATATATATTTATTTGAATTTTGATTTATAATTTGGCGGACTATTGATAACGTAATAATAATGATAATACCAATTGATAAGATTAAATTATATATATATATATATTATAATATGAAGGGTGCGCGGAAAACGCGAAAACAAGTTATGTTTTCAGGGAAAATATTAAGTTACTTCAGGCAATAATGTTTTTCTTAGCAATTTTTATTATTATATAGATTAATAATATTGTAATTTGTTTTATTTCCGGGATACTCAAATAATTAAATCGCGTATGTACATACGTGTAACCTATCTTTACCAAATTGTACAATTTATTTTCGCGCGTTATAATATTATGATATTTTAAAAAAACATCCATAAAATTATCGTTTTAATTTAGGAGAAGTCCTCCATGTCTAGACAACCCCCCCCCCCAATTTGAAAATCTTAGTTTTCCAGATTCATTGTTTAATTTCAACCTATTAAAACTATCTAAATTAAACTGCAAAAGTGTTTGTTCTAATATTTTTTTATATACCTTACAAGTGATCACACACAGCTTTTAGCTATTTATTTTATAAAACCATAATTCAGAAAATGTACTTTTTATGATAGTGAACAGTTTTAATGTGAAAATGCATCTATATAAAATTTAAAATCGTGAATTCATCACAATATCGTCAATGGTTAATTTTTATATAATTACAAACAGAATTTTACAATTAAATATTAACTAAAGGCTTATAACTTTGACGAAAAATATTGTATTAAAAATCACTTATATGGAAATTTAGATAAAGTCAAGATCTTTAATTTGGTACTTATGCACTAGTTTTTATGCTGAAACTAAAATTTTAATCACACATATGGGAAAACTAAATCTGATTACAGAACAATGAAAAAAGGATACCGACACAAGGATATTTTTAAATTTATAGTAGAGGGGCTATTTAAAAGAAAGTGAGTTTTACATTTGAGTTAAATTAAAAACACTATGGAACTCTAGACGCGGGATAATGTAAAGTGGTCTCGTCCCTTAATTGGATCGGTAAGGACCCAAATATCTTAGACGCCCCTGGAAAATTTCCAAAAATACGCCGCTGGATATATCCTCGTTTTGAATACTCGTTTTGATACACGTTTAATTCACATATGCCCGTACATATGGGCACTGTGTAAAAAATTCAATTTTCAATACGTATAATAATGCAAAAGTCGATTAAAAATTGTGATTTGCCTATATATGAAAAATAAGTTAAGATGTTATTTTAAACGCACACGCCTATTATATTATACGCGTGGATAGTTTTTGGTTAAAATCCGACGAGTTTAATTATTATTTTTTTTTTTTGGGGGGGGGGGGAGGGAACGGGTCAAAAATCAATTACTCAAATTAATAAACGAACGTTAATAATTATACAGGAGCACCCACACCTTTCCGTACCGGTGTAATTATTATAACATCAATTCGGTTATACCTCCTCGATCTAGCACAACAACGTCTGGTAACGCATATACGCGCGGTGTTCCTAAACCATTTCTCGACGGTGATGAAAGAAGGCTTACACCTATTTATTTGAATGAATTAGCCGCGAACTAATTTCGTAATTTCCCGGCGTAAATGATTTTGATTTACGATCCTCCCATATTATATTCGTATATTTTATGGGTTTCGATCCAAGATAACACCTAAATATACACTGATTATACCTTCCTCCGTTTAATAACAATCTATCGCGCGTACAATTAAGACGCCCTGCAGGACCATTCTGTCGTTTCTACAATTATAATAACGATCAGATTTTCGTCAGCGTTTTTCTGGCCGTTCCGATATTCCGGCGATTAATTTCAGTTTATCGTTTTTGAGATCTTCTTATCCATGCCCGCCAGTCACGTCAAAACTAACAATGCGCCGTTGTATTTGACGATATTATAATATATTATAATATTGCGGCCATTTATCATCAATATAACAGCTGTACCATTATAATAATATGATCGGTATTGGGTTTAACCAATCATTACTTCTGGGTTTCATTATTTTTTTATTATACTAATTATAACCATTTAGTGAATTGTTTAGATCATTCATGAAAAAAAAATTTCAAATATATTCAATATTGAAATTTGTAATTTTAATCGATTTAAATTAATGCATTTCTATATATATATATATATTGTGTTTTTGAAATCTGTGTAGGAGTACCGTCAATTAATAGAATGCCAATATCTAACACGACAATTTTTAGATAGATATAGTGATCGATAAAAAGGACGCCAATATTTGTAGTATCATTACATGTGTGCGATGTGTGCAAATGCCACAGGCCCTTGATTAGAGGGGCCCATTATTACTATCAACGTCCCAAAAAAAAAAAAATTCAATTATGCAAGAAAAATTAAAAAGATTGTTCACAATTTCACAGAGCTCTCCTTTTCTCAATCTGATATCAATACATCATTGTCATAAATTTGCATTACATTTAATTATTTTGGTATAAAAATACTTACTTTAAATTTGAATTTATGAACCTATATTTATATTATTTAGAATTAAAAATTGAAGGGGGCCCTTTTTTACTTTTGCACAAGGGCCCATCTTGGGGATGAACCGCCACTGCGGCTCCACCCCATCATTTCGTTGCATTTTTTCGACCTTTTCGCCATTAGCACCCAACACTATACTCATATACCTACCTGACGCCATCAGAGGCTTGACGTTGAACATTTTCTCGATAGAGGCTAGAGTTGATATCTTATTACTAGGTATTTACTTATTACATATAATATGAAATAATATAATATATTATATTATAGATATTATCTACAAATACAACCAATATTAAATTATAAAATTAAAAAATATATCTAGGCTGTGTTTTTTTTTTATAATTACCTACTAAAAATCTCTAAAGAATAGGTATAGAATATCTAAATATACATTTCAGACTTATAAAAGATTGAAAATTAATTTTTTTGGTTTACCCAAATCATTCATAATAAGTACTATTACGTAATTTAGTGAACAAAATTATCTGTGTTCTATATAGTTTATAGTTGTGCTTTTTTCGATAACACAAATATAACTGATATTATACAATTTGTAAATATCCCCCCAAAAAATGGTTAGAACACAGATATATACTATATTGTGTAAAAATTTAGTTGCTTAATTAATTCCTTATTAAGTCCTGCAAGAAAATGTTTTTCTCGCAAAATAGTTGTTTCAGTAAAATGTGTGATTTTTAAATAATAAATATTCAATAATGAATATTTTGAAAATAAACTCTGATGGAAATTACTTATTATATAATATATCGAATACTACTATATATATACGGAAATATCGTGATAATACAACAATAAAAAGTGGTACAAGTACAGGACTATTTTTAGATTAAATTTAAAATGTACAAAATTATTTCTAAATTGTTTGATATTTATTTTTCCTA
>JAIPRL010006389.1:0-27615 GCA_025469235.1 Pemphigus obesinymphae
TTATAACTTACCCAACCCCCCCCCCAAAAAAAAAAAAAAAAAAAAAAAAAAACTACGATACCCAAAAGGTTCTATTTGTACCCAGAACGAACCTAAAAAGGAAATAATAAAGACGTATACAAAAGCGTAGTCGACCAGACGTTATACACACAGACCGTGCGTGTCTTAGTTGAAAAGCCCTCCTTATCAGAAAAAAAAATTAATAAAAAAGACGGCCAGTTTTCGTTCTCCCGACTATATAGTGATATCGGTGCGTTCGTCGATAAGTTGTAAATTCTGGCTGAAATTTTTTTTAATTTGAAAAATTTATTTTTTCCTTTCTAGTGAATCTCTCAAAATCTCGGAAGCTGTGCAAAAGCACACTGCACGCAGCAGGGTGCTAGGGGCTTTTGACCTAAATACATCCGTATCGGTGAAGTGCGCACGCAACACGCGTGGCGTAAATGTATTCCGCCCACACGCGGCGGCCCGGAGGGATGAAAAATCAATACGACCCGGCGGCAACACGATCGGCTTCTCCGCCGGCGGAACTCGCTGAACAGATGGCGGCGGGCGCATGCTCGGTCGCGATCGAGCCGTCCGGGGACCTATCGCAAGTCGTCGTTGGACTCGAGTCACGGACCGCGAGAGGAATTTTTAATATAACAATAATATTTTTATATACATATATATGGCGCATTTCAATAATATCGAACTCTATACAATATATGTACTGGCTGCAATTTGATTTTTTTTTTTTTTGTCTTTTTCTTTGCCAAAGATATACGGTCGAACCGTCGAAAATATAGGTGTCCCGTGCACAATCTGCAATACAGGTTAGATGACGTACTAGTCGTTTAGAAAAATGATCGTTTTATGGAAAAAAATTACGAAAATTTGCTCGTATTTTAAACGAGAAAAAACACTGGTTTTAAACGCATTGTGCCCATAGGCTATACAGACAAACAGTACGTGTACTTATAATATTACCCATATTACTTATAATAGGTACCCAATATAATATGTATACATGTGGTCGGCTCTCTTGGAAATTATGACAAGATACCTACTGTTATTATGATACAATTATTGAGTTCTATATAGATACTGATATATAATCTTCATAGTTTGAGAAATTTACTTATTAAAATAAGTACGAATATGCTCAAAAAGTATTTAAATATATATGCACTTGAATTTTTTGTTGACATTGACTTTCTTGTTCTTTCAATTATTTTTCTGCAGATTTTAACATGTTGAAGAAGAATTAAAAGACTATCGTCTATAATAAATAATATCATATTTTACTATAATAAAATTATTATTGATAATTTTATATATCGACATTAATCTATAGTTACAAAATAGTTAAAAAGTTCATATTTTCTTAACTATAGGTAGGTATATCCATAGTTAAAAATGTGTTCACCTAATCTAGCAACTAACTTAACTACATATTTAGTTTAAATGTGCATTGTGAATTATTACTATTAAGTATTATCAGAGGTATTAACATTTTACAGTAAATATATTTTAAAATAAAGTAAAATAATAATAATAAAATAAAGTAAATTTACTTATTGAGTATAGACAATTTTTGTGAGTTCATAATAAAACCTATAAATATTATATATTATAGTAAAAATTAAAATATAATTATTAATTATTCATAAATGGGTACCTTTTCTAAATATTAAAAAAATAAAATATTGGAAATTTATGTAATTTTGAAAATTCTAATTATATTTCTTGTTTAATGGAAAATAAAAATGAAAATGTATTCAAGTTAATTTTTTCATTAATTTGCCCATTTTTGAAAAATACATTTCTTATGTTATATAAAAAAAAAAAAAAGAAAAAAAATGAAAATATATATAAAATGTTATATAAAAAGTACCTAAATTTTGTCAATATTTTTCATGTGTACCATAAAATTGATCTCTAAATGACCATATTAAATAATGCCTAAAATCAGTTGACTCGTTGGGGATAAAGTTTAAAATACGTGAAACTCCATTGAAAAAGATTATTTTCTTATTTCTCAAACGGTTTCTAAACGGTCTTGGGCGTTATTTTATGTAATCATATGGCGAGTGCAAAATCACAATATATATATATATATATATATGTATATTTTAGGTTTATTGCATTTAATAAACATATATACGAAATTTAAATCCTCGAACTCCTCTTTGTCCTTCCTCCGGTCCTCAATCAGCCGTACCTATATATAAAACAGTCGTAAAATATGAAAAAAAGTATTTTTCAGACCCGACCGCAATTGTACATACATAAATACGTATTATACACTCGTGACATGTCCCGTTATTTAGTTATATTATATACCGTACGACTCTTATACAAGGTAATATATATATATATATATATATAGATATTAGGCCCTGTCGTACTCGACGATATTAATATTTTATTTAAATAATTTATATGTGTTTATTCATAGACGACCATAGTGTTGAAGACGAACGAATAAAATAATAAATTGTAGTTTACATGGATTTTCAATTTAAAAAAAAATGCGTAATAACGTTATAAAAATTTGTAAACAAATTAAAAAAGATTACTTGTTATAAAGCCGTTAGTTTACATAAATCATGTATTTAATTAATTACTAACTACATTCTTTATCATTTATATACGCGAGAACTAAATATAATACTGTAAAAAAAGTATTATTTATTAAGTATATTTTTGACTACTTAATTATTTTCTTTTCCTTTCATGTTAATCGTGTATTTTAGTGTTTTTTTATTTTATAGTTTCTTGTAGATATAACACTTATTATATAGGTAGGTACCTATATTTAAAATATATAAATATACACTATATACTATATACACTATATATCTACTATATAGTCGATTTATTCCCATCGTGCACCTACCTTGAACTAGAAATGATTTATTAATTTGACTTTATAAATATCATATTATATCTAAATAAAATTTTTTACAGGTATCAATATCATATATATATATAGGTACTATGTTTTATTTATTTATTGATTTAGTTATTAAAAATGTACCTATGCATTTATTAAACAATAAGTTATTAAAATTTTCTTGCATTTTATCATATAAAATTAGGAGAAAATAAATCAAATTCTTTGAAATAAAATGAATTATAATTTATTATGTATACATTTAGAGCAATATCGAAGAAATTAAGATGTCTTGCTTGATTTGTTTTTTAAATTTCAATCTAAAAAAATGCATTTTAAAAAATAAATTTTTGTAACTATGTATGTTATTTTTGACATTTTTGACAATTTTATCAATTATAATTTATAGTTTGCATAAAAATCAATTTAATAAGTGTTTTAATCGATACACGTATATATCCACAATAAACAAGACGTGTGAAATTGAAGATTATTTAATTTGAAAATTAAATCATAATATTTATGAGAGTGGGCCATGAAATTCTATATATTTAATTTGTTTCTTGAGAATTATTTTCTTTTTTCAATATAATTTTGTGAAACTTCTTATTTCTAAAAAATAAGAATCCACAACTAATATTAGGTTATTTATAAAGAAGCTGTTTCTATTTCAAATATCTTATATAATATAGTCTCAGAGCATTAAAAATTCTTTATTTGACACACAACCTATTTGTAGAACACGTTGTGCTTTCAATTAAAAACTAAGAATACAAATAGCTTTCTTAGAGTTATGTCTAGTTATATGATTATACTATATGTGAATATAAATTATAAATATTAATTTACTTATCTTTTGGTGTATAAATTCAACCATCCAATTTTTAAGAAATTAAATATTTTTTTAATATCATTTTAAATAATTTCAATAAAAGCATTTTTTCCCCACCAGTTAAGAATTTTAAATATATAAAAAAATAATGTTAATATTAAGATTTTGAATACCTAGTTAGTAAATAATAACTTAATATATAGGTAAGTAACTGTAGTTGATAACACGCATCGCACATCAGTACAATAAGACCACAGATCAAAAAATGTATTGTTCTGTTTAAAAATCTCTCCATTATCTCTTTATTTGTGAATATGTATTAAAGGAATCATAATAATTAATAATATAATGATAATAAATTAATAATATAGTATTATTACTAGAGTATTAAACGAGAAATAATTAAAATTAAAATTAATTTTAACTAATTTGTTTTAAGATCTGTTAGACTTTCTGGCATATGTTACTATTGTAGTGCAATATATGTATGTCTATATGTGTAGTATTCTTATTGTCATTTGTAGTGGCAAATGCACTGACCATGAAAAATAATTGTAATTTGTAACTTTTGGATTATCTGATTATAAAGTAGACATTTTAAAATTTAATAGTAATAATAATAAAAGCACGATTTTACCGCATAAGAGTATATATATAATAAATATAAACGTTTAAATTTACAATAGGTACCTAAATTATAATAATCCAATTTTTAACAATTTGGTAGTATTACTGCACTTGCCACTAGGAGACTATATATGCCAGTATAATAAGTGGCATCATTTGGGGGAGGGGAGGGTGGGCATTTCCCCCCTTGTTGACAACGGACCGGTGTAGGGCAAGAGCCGGTGTCAGATAGGGTATATTTGTGGGGAAAGAATTTATATATAAAAACTTTTTTTTTTGCTTATTTTTCAATTATTATATAAATCGATCACAACTTTTGCCTCCTCTTTTCAAAACATAAAACGACACCATACATTTTACAATTTCGTTTTATTTATCTATAAAGTATATATGTATAAATATATAACAAATTAAGACTACCCAATAAATTATATACATACTATATAGGTAAGCTACACGTGCTATTTTTAAATTACAAATTTATAAGTGCAATTTTATTGGCTAAAGGGAGCTACGTCCTAAGCTCCCCCCCCCCCAAAAAAAAAAAAGAATAATCATAGACCCTCTCTCAAATTTAAATTCAAATTGGGCTTATGGTTATAATAATATTAATCACATGACTTTAATAAGTGCATAATATTTATTATTATCCATATTGTTAATTATATACAGTGGCAATTATTCGTGCCACGACTGACGTTCACCGACAAAAAAAAAAAACGCGCAGAGCCGCTTGTATATAGGTACTGTCGCATATAACAATAATTATAAACAGTCCACACAATTATATAATCCTCCAAGCTTTAAGACCCGTCACGTCACCATAAGTACACGACGAATATACTATTTTCAGACTCACCAAATAAATTCTCCTATAATCTTTCTCGTTTATCATATATATACCACATCCCGTGTTTCCTGCGTATGATGTTATAACAACGTGTCCCGATATAATATTATAAAAATATCTATGCGATGGCCTCGGACTATCCAATATCGTCGGATATTGTATGTGGGTATACCTAGTTAGAAAATTAAAATAATAAAAACTATAAATGACAATTAAACGTATTTTTTTTTTTTTTTTTTTTTTTTTTTTTATTTAACGAGCAACCTTAACCATGTTTTCCCCCATTCATTAAATGTGAACATGGTATATGTCTATAATATAAACTACCAGTTTCAACACTTGAGTCTTCTCGTAATATATAACACGCATAGGTATCTTATAGGTACATATGCACGTATATATATATATATACGTTTATAGCGTTGCATTGATTATACATGCAGATTCGGCACAATTTATCTAATTAAGATTTTCGAAAAAAAAAAAATAATAATAACATTAATTTGAAACTTCAAATTTTATCGTATATAGATATTCGATATTGTCACATGTTAATTAAAATAGAAAATATTTTATCTTTACCGAAAAAGAGAAATTATTATTTTGTGTGTGTGTATGTGTGATAATATATACAGTATACAGGTAGATATAAAACGTTGTTCATGTGTGAATAAATAACATCATATATTTCATAAAATATTGTGTAGAGCCGGGCTGAATAAGAATTCTTTGAATTCTTTTCGTGTTTCATCATATTATCTGATCCATTTTTGACCTCGAAAAAAATTGTACATAATTATCCGAGTTCGTATTTTAGGAACTCAATCATTACGCAAGAGAAATATTTATTTTAAATTATAGAAAACATGAATCATATACATATATATATATATATAGGTATAATATTATATAAATCAAATAGGTGTTAAATTTGATTAGGAATAGCCTCTTTCCTGGACTATATTATAAACCTACGCCAATGATAAAGAACGCTAAATATTATCCGTACAGTCCATCATTTTGACTTGTCCAAAAACCACCTTATTAACCATCGTGTTAAGTTTGTCAAAAAAAGAATGTAAACCCTACATTTTCATTATATAGATAATAAAAAATAATATATTTATATATCAATACATTTTCAGTTGCCATCCAATTTTCAGCGATAGCTAGATTAATAAAGGTTTTAAACGTGTTAAAAAGCAAGTAAATATATGTATATATTCTGTGAAGATCAACTTAGCAGACCTAACTTAGGTAACAGAAATGTGCAAAGGTGAAATATATAAGATTGTCACACTATTATAATATGTCGTAATTAAAACTTTTCATATTTTAAATCGCATTTATTATGTATAAAAATAATGTAGTTTGCATAACTATATATAGGTACTTGAAAAGCTACTAAAAAAAGTCAAGTATAAATAAATAAGGAGCAATGGAATTAATTAATATTCATTTTCAGGATTTAAATGGCCTCGAGGATTTTAACTTTTAAGTTGTGAAAGTTTTTTTTTAATTTTTATACCATATATTTGTATATTACATGTATATAGATGAAGGAAATACATGTTATAATATAATATTGAATATGTACTTAAATATTATTTTTAAATTAATTATTTTGTTATTGTAATACTTTTTAAATAATACTCTACCTACTTATTTATTTATTTATGTACATTAATAATTAATTAATTTTAATAGATAAAAATTTTTTATTTTTCATTTTTTTTTTTTTTTTCACTCTTTAGATTCTATCTATTACATTATCTTTATCTTAATTTAGATAGAAATTTAGTTGTCAAAACCTGCTTATCTATAGATGTAAATTTGTATAACGTTTAAACAATTTTATAGGTTTATATTATGATATTATATTTTTGTTTGTATTATTTAAATAAATTATGTTCATATAAATCAGAATGTGAACTGCAAAACACTATAATATATAGTTATTACTAAATGGCATTGTAAAAATTGATATGAATCATTCTGTTCACTGTCCAGTATAGTTTAAATTGTTATATTATATATTGTACAGGTACCTATTACACTTTACTATGAATGAAATTATTATAATATTTTAATTTAACTGGACAAAAATTATCTAGATTAAATTCGACTCAATTATCTATATCTGTTAATAGATATGATTAAATACTATTGTCTTTATCTTTATTTAAACGACGTTTTTATTATTTGTACTACACGCACCACTGTATATATAAATCGTACATGAAATTTATTCAAAAAATTTTCAATGGCACAATACCATTTAATGTCAATAGTTGGTTAATCATATTACATATACCTAATATTAAATATGTACACTTATTATGAGTCATCAAGAAAATATATCCTTTAATAAGAGGACACTACATCATCCGTTAATAAAAGGTTTTGTAAGTATAGACAATTTTTAAGAGGTATTTTGAAAAATTACAATTTAATAATTAAAAATATTTAAGTACACTCTAAACAGAGTACCATATTCGTACCACTTTTATTGATGTGTAATCACAACATTTGTTCAAAACATGTTTATGAAAAACAAACAAAAATGCATTTCAAAATAGTTTAAGAGGTAATATAAACCTATTATAAAATATATAATGAACAATATTTTGTAGACAACTCTATTGATGTTTTACAATATTTTAATTATACTGTTTAATATTGTATGGACAAAAAACGGTTTTTTTTATTTTTTTAAATGACAATAACTTTTCCATAATTAATATTCTGCAAAACACGCATATCGTCTCCGAAATATTATTCTCCATATATTTTATAATAGGTATTTAACTCTAAAATCATTTCAAGCGGTCTTTCATTTGTTTTTCGTTTTACTAGGTATTAAAAATCGTTAATAGGACGTCATACGCTTAGATTTTAAGGGGTTCTATATAGGCAATTTTCGGGATATTTAAGAAAAATGAAAATTTAGCCATTTAATATAGTTTAGTACGTTATAAAAGTATTTTACAAATTATCCTATTTTGGTTTCATTTTTATTATAATGTAATCACGATAATTATTTTATAAAAAACAATACAAAAACTGACTTTCGTTTTACTATTACAGGTGGAAAATAATCTAGAAGAACAGTGTTTGTTTTTTTTTCTTACCAAGGAAATCTTTAACTGTATTACCTCAAAGGGATCATTTCAATTACTTAATATTGTATTGCCCGATATCCATGTTTTATAAGAATAAATAAATAATTTATTTTTATATTTAAATAATAAATTATTCAAAACTTTATTAAAAAAAAGCTTTTTAAAGAACCACTTTTAAAATAATGGTTTTTATTTTGATCTTAAAACTATGTTTCTGCGATAATTTATACCAAGTTGTACGCATAGAGTCGAATCTTGTTTCTATACGACGAAAATACTGATACAACATACTCTTAAGTCTTAATAGTCAATAGTAGGTATACATTTTCTGACTCCTACCGTGAGATTGGAAAATGTCATTAATGAGAATTCACATCAATCATTACGTCAATGTCGAACACGCGATTGAATTATATTCAGTATATTATATTATAATTTGATTGTACCTATAATATATTCGATATCAGTGACAGTGAATTGCTATTGCGTGCTACTTAAATAATGCACGCTCGACCACCATCACCAGTGGATGGAAATAATATTATCGAATTTATATATTAAAAAAAAAAATAAAAAAAACAACTACTGTTCGTCTGGTAGATACTGATCTGGTAAATCTAAATACAATCTCCGCAATCGATATAAATTGGAATTTTTTTAGGATATTTTTTGTAATTTATAATTTCAATAATGTTTCTATATTTCATCATCAGTCGTGTACCGTTCACCCTTAAACCTTAAAAGTATGAGATTAAATATATACCTATAATATTTATATATATATATATATATTATAATATGCTCTATACGTAATGGCCACCCAACTAGTACTACACGCGCAGTCCAAGAGTTTTGCATAAAAACCAGTTTGGTCATTTTATTTATTTATTTTTGAATTCTTGGAAGAAAATAATTCGTTTAACCGAATTACCATAATAATTATACATATATATTATATATACGCTCCTCCATGCACAGAACGCGTATCCCTGACAAGTGCCTTTTCCCATGATATAAAATATCTAAACGAATACTGCAGAGGTGTACTGTGTGTATATAGTTTATACAGTAGGTATAATGTACAGGTAAATTTACAATAATATATTATAAACAAACGACAATAATGACTTATGTAATATTATCGCGTATAAACACGACGTGCGACCGGTAAGTAGCAGCAGGATAATAATTTACGTTGGTGCACACGCCAAAAGATTATAGTGTATACGATCGATGACTGGATATCATTATTCCACGAGACTACCTACACAAAAAAAGAAAACCATCCGATATATATATTTTTTATTATTATTATTTTGTTATCGACACGATATTCCAGAGACCGCATAGCATATACAAGCTAGAATAGAATGCATGAAATAATGTATTAGAAAACATATTTTTATTCCATAAAATTAACTTTTAACAAAATAATTTTATATCGCATGTTCTAATAACGTACACATATATTTTCGCAACATCATATAGAACTGGTTCGCATATGCCTGAAATGTCCCTAAAGCTCTATTAATATTTCGTTATTATTTATTATCAAACAAATATAATTTTGTTTTCTAGGAAATGTGTCCCCGAAGAACATTTGATTTTCGTTCACTTTTCAGGACTAGATTATTAGATATTACACGTTTTCCTGTTATAATTAAATAATTTAACTACGGAAATATCCGAGAACCGTAGAATAACAACAATATTATATGACATAAGTGAAAATTGCAAAAAAAAAAATCTTACTGTAAGTAAACCGTTATGACATTTTCAAATTTCAAATTATCATTATTTTTGTACGTATAAGTGAAATGCGCCAATACCTATATAGTTTCGTATATTTGTATTATTCTTTGGAATTATTGGTTACGGCAATCTCCACTGTAGTTGGTGTGGGAGTGTATCCCACGAAACTACTAGATGGCGTCTGTATATTATAATGTAGGAATATAAAATGTGAATTCGATATCATATTTTCTGTACTAGTTACTTACATTCATTTCATCGGGTTCAAACAATATTATTTACGGTTTTGAAAACGACATTATGTTCACAATCATGATTTTCAATAATTCTACAAGCTTTGAATTTCAGTCGCCATTACGATTTATAATATTATTATCACGATACGAAGTGTTATTTATGAATGTACATTAAGTTGCCTATATTAATATTGTAAAGGAGTTTATTTAAATTTTTTACGAATGAAACATACAAATAATATAATATAAAAAGTTAATTAATTTAAGTCGAAGCGATTAAACAGTTTTCGTTTATTCATGTAATATATAATAACGTATACAACATTAAATCGTTAAGTTTTGTACTACGAAAATTAACTTAAATATCAAGTAGAAAACAAATAGTGTGACTCAAATATTTTATAAACGAAATATTATAAATAATTGTTAAAATGTCTAATGGCGTGTTTGTATACGCACAAAATTTCAATACAACAATCTATCATTTTCGTATAGGTTTAAAAATTATAGTTATCAGCTATTATTTTACGAGATACATAATTTATTATTCATAGGGTATTTTAGATTTAAATCAAATAAAAAATGATAATTCCTATGCATCAAATTGTATAAATAAATTTCAATATTATGATCATAAAAAGTGATCTATAATACCAATGTTAAATATAAATAAATTAAGTTTTAGGATGAATATTTGGCACCGATGTATTAAATATTAATTATAAATGTTTTTCATTTCATTCATGTTAACGTATTGCTAAGCATATAATATATATAATCTATGCTAATATTGTATTTTTTTTTAAACAAAGATTAGTGTTTTTGAATTTTTATGATCTATAGTATGATATTATACACAATATAAACATTGGTGTTATTTGGCTATGCTATTTTACTTCACTATTTACTATATTTGTACAATATAATATTTTAGATAAACGCATATATTACATAACGTAACATGTAAGATATATATAACAACACAGACACCCAAGTGGCTAAGTATAAAGTATATTTTATTTTTCTCATAACCTTGAGATTTGATTCACACGAGGTTATATATGAAATAAGAAATCGTTTTGTCTCGAAAATCAGTCGCATAACACTAATTATAATATATGTCCAATCGGGACGTTTATATATCTAAACTTGTACAGTTTTTATTTATTGACAGCAATTTTATAACAAATAACCGCGAGTAATTAAGTGTTTCATAAACGGATTGGTTAAATAATTAAAACATTTACATTTAATATTATTTAATATTAATTTATGATCCCATTAAACAACTAATAAAATAAAAACACGTTAAAGTTTTAGCTGTATTTAATAACTTGTATACATACAATATAATATATTTACGACTAAATTACATATTTTTTATAAACATTCATCAACAGTCAGCACAATTCGTATATATCTATGGTATTGTGTTCTTTTTTATTGATACAGTATATGTGATTAATTGTTGATCAACTCATTAAAGCGTTTTAAAATTTCTGATTTGCATGTACAAAATATAATAGGTATTAAAGTACTTGTAAGAATACTAATACTAGTACTTATAAGAACAATATATTTTAATTGTAATTTTAAATTTAGGCGAGAAATAGATAGTTTTAGCCCTTTATTTGTATCATCTATCTATATTAATTGGCTATAAAAAAAAGCACAATTAAACACTAATTTTCTGTAATATTCATGAGTGTTTAATGAGTAAAAATTGAGATTGAAATCAACAAAACATCATAATAATATTGTATACAACATGTAAATTACAATTAAAACTACAAGTATTTCATATCATCCTAGAATTAAGGTTATTAAAAATATGTATATAATGTATACATTATGTATATAATGTACATAGATATTATAATAATCATTTTTCGTTGCAGATACTAGATCATATTATTTATACGTACCTACCTATAAATACCTATTCTTAATAAATTATAATAATTTCACATGTACATTTTTTTTTTTACACATTATTCGGTGACTGGGGGTGGTATAGACGTCAATCATTTCACGTATTATACCTACAGTAGTACCTACCTAGACTCATACATTCGTATGTAACAACAGTCTTACGGAGTATGATTTTGATGTCGGGTATAAAATAATATGTAGTACTATCGGATATATCGGATTTTTCACGTGAGAAATTGAGAAAATTCTGTAAAAAAAATTGAAATTATGGATCTCGATATATTTTTTTTAATTACTTCTATTTCTGTTTGTTTTTTGGAATATTAATATAACATTTTGTACTTACGTTATTTTTAATTTTTACTTTTATAGAGTTTTCCTTTTATTTCATTGATTTACATTACCATATCAACTTATATAGACCTCCCCGTGAAGATACAAGTGATATTACACTATACATTCGTGCACTTCTTTTTCCAATTTTTTTTTTTTTTTTTAAAGAACGACTGTTTTACGAAAATTTTATTTTTATAAATATTTTACACTTTTTTTTTTTCTAAACAAATTTTTTCTGTTGTATGGGAAAAATTTTTTTGAGAAAAATACATTTTAAAACTGAAAAACATGTGTAGTTTATACTATTTATGTCAATCCATTTAAAATGTTGTACAGAAAATGATACGTTTCAATACTTGATTCATAAATATAAAATAAGACCAGTCACAATAGATCCTATTAGAACACTTTATAGAGAAGAAGTTTAATCGAAATCAAAGACATATATATATATATATAACGTGTATATAATACTATCGGGTATCGTAAAAACGTTATTGTGCACCAGCCAACTCGTAAAACGTTTTCATATGGATATCGAGTGGGAACTTTTTGAAAATATATATTTATACAAGCGTATACTTAAATAGAATCGCATAAGTGTATGTATATTATTATTATTTTAGAAAACTTGAACGTTTCGCGAGAAAAATACTACGAAAATAATGGGATTTTTATTTTTCTATCGAGTTATAAAAACTGAATTAATTATGTTACTGAGGAGCGCAAATTATTATCGAACCTCGAACAATAATATATAATATACATTGTCGGTACCTATAATATACATATTATATTAAAACGGTATTCATTGTATACTGCAGGAACGAGAATGTGCCGACATTTTTGTCCCATAAAAATGTCAACGACGTCATGTCATAATAATATATATGAAAATCCGTAGCAAGTATAATTTTATTAATTAAATTATTCTCGAGTTTATATTCTTTTTGAATCATTTATTCCATAACTCTATAATCGACTATATAGAGCAATTCGATTTCATATTTGCGTAGGTATATTATGCGTGCCGAGCAATTTAACAGTAGTGTATAATATATTATATATATATAAGACTGTTAAAAAGCCAATCATAATTTTGTGCCATCGTGACTGTTTATGGCAAATGAAAATTACAAAAAAAAAAAAAAAAAAAACGGAAAAGAAAAATTGTTTATAAAGTATATTTTATGCAATACTTTCAGTTTTCGTATATTCTACGAGAATATCACGAAATGCGTATATATGTAAGTATATAATATACGAGTAAAAAATACCCACAATTTATCCATACCGACCATAGGTTTGCACGATAATTCATTGTGGAAACACACGCGAACAAATAAAGTAAAGACCAACCCCCTTTAATAGTAAAAACCGTACACAGTCTTTATAATTAAATTGTTCGAATGAAAGTTCATATACTTAATGCTATATATTATACCATATACTATGTGTAACTATACTAGCTTATGGAAAAAAAAAAACAAAAAACTACCACTTCACAGTACCAACAGGAGGTACCTATACTACGTATCACTAGAGAACGAAACCTGGTGGCGAACAAATGGCGTACAGAAATGAAAATTTACGTGTATTTTATCGTACTTAAAATCTAATAACCCCTTTAATTTTAAATGTTTCTACTAGTGTAATGATTTTTATTTAGCCTAATAAATTATATAATTTAATGTTTAATGAATAATAATAAAATTAATATACCGTGTGTTCCTCAACACACTTGATGATCAATAAAATGAGCAATCCGATGGATTTCGATGTTCCTCGTCGAATTGTATTAATCAGATTGCTTCTCGATGCATCGGATAGGCAATCAATTAAATTAGACGGTGCGCTAGGCGATGGAAATGTTATCACGTAATTCTATGGTGTTATCAATATTTAGTCTTACATTAATTATAACTTTAGGTTTTAACCATATACACTGCATTTTGTCATGGAATTGATAGAGAATTTCGCGTTTTATAACCAATCGTAGATGCGCAATCTGATTAAAAACTGGATGACTTAATATATGTGTATCGAGGAATACACGGATAACGTTCATTTCCTGTGAATAATTTTACGAATAGATAGGTAATAAAAAAGATAAATAACACTTTAAGATTTTTTGGTGTTATAAATATAAATTACATAAATAATATTAAACAACATGGTCTCGAGTAAAATCAAAGAAAATCTCAGTAAGATATGAAAAAACGTAAAATATTAATTTACAAAATGCACCTAAAATAATATACCTACATAAATGTATAAAAAAATCGACCGATTAACTGAAATTTATGAAAATGTACCGAACATTTTTTACCGATAAATTCCGGCAAACACCTCTTGGAAAAACGCTATACGGAACGATTGTCATTGTCAGACTACTGTTACATAATATACATTGCATTTGTCTACCATTACGCATCTAATCATCCATCATGTTCACGATTTACCTATACGATATCCGGTGGACACTTGGAGAGAGAAATTTGGTCTCGAAACGCCTCGAGTGATTCATTTGTATGAACGGCAGTTCTCTCGCGTGGCTCTAAGTATAGACATATACGAGTATATAAGCGAGTACATACATATAAGTCATACACCTTATAAAATAAAGTTTTTCTTCGCCAACTAGAATGAATTTTCCGTCAAAAACCTCCTCACCCCAAAACTACTACTCAAGTACTTCTACCCGAAAATTTACTCACAGAAAAAAAAATTAACATCACTGTGAAATCAATAAGTAGTTTCCTCGCTTCTCTTTGAATCTAAAATCGTATAGATTAAATAGATCGAAACCACATAATAATTATTTCTGTTATTAGTCTGTGCATTCATTGCAAAAATTACAAATGAAAGTGATTTTATCTCTCGTAGTCTAATTATAATGTTCTATAATAGTTTTAGTGATACACTGATACTCAATACCTTTAATTAATATACCTATTATACATCTGTAAAGAATATTTTTTAAATGTCGACGACAAATTTTTGATTATACCAATTTTCTAAAATCTTTATAGGTATTTTGAATTATAAGAATTTATATTTAAAACATATCATCGTTTCCAAAATTATTCCAAGATATACTTACTATACCAAGAAAAATATTTTGGGAGGGTAGTAGAGATTAGAACAATAACTTTTTGATAAAACTTTAAACTACAGTTTATATAATATAAAGGTAAAGTATTTAAACATTTAAACACTTATTTAAACTCAATACCCTCGATATTATTCTAATAAAACTTGATATATTAATATTAAGTAATAATAAGTGTAATATTATATTAATATCGTACAAATTATAAACTCATTTTATACTCGGTTGGGTAAGAATCGGAAATTCACTCGAAAACGCAATATACCTACTATATTGGCTATAATGGTTAACTAATTAATTCATACAGATAATATTGCAATTATATATAGTATTTTAAAGTATAAAACAAAAAAGGTATTAAATGTTTATAATATAGAATTTATCATTTAATACACAAATTTTCTTGGATTATGGAGAATCTGAATCCCCCTCAACTCCCCATAAATTCACCCCTTTCTACCTACAGTTTATAGTCTATATATACACTATGTAAGTATATATCTATAAATAGTATTGTACTGCTACATTCAGTTTACGTCTTCAAACCATATATAATTATAAACGAAACACTTGTTGCATACAGTAATTATTAGATTATGGTGGACCAAACAAAAAACCCACCGGGGTCATTGTTTAAGTATAGATATTACAAAAATCGCCGACTCATAATTTTAATATAAGGTCATCGTAACGATCCGACCTTCAAACGTCTCAAATAGTACATACCCGTCCAATAATTTGCAATGTACACGCACTGAAACAAAAAAATGCACGTAATTATGACCGGAGTGTCCACAGTATCGTTTCGAGTGAAAATACATTCGAGGTTTTATAAACTCGTATGCATTTCAAATATGCTATTGAAAATAAGTGTATATGCCTGATGTTTCAATACAATAATAATAGATAAACATTTTAGATTCAAATGAGAAAAATATATATTTTGAAAAATATCGTTGCCACTGGCGATATTATACTTAAAACACAACGACAGCTATACCCGTCAAAGTAGAGCACGAGGATCGATATATTAATTTTTTGTAACACGACATTTTTAAAAAACTAACCCCATACACACATTATTCAAATATTAACTATTTTGGACTCCACTTCCATTGTATGACTAGTGGCTATATAAATTATACACGAAAACTGTAAAAATATTTGTTTAGTTTCAAAAATTTACTTGTTTATTTTCTTACAAAGTTAATATTCCCCTTTTACAGTAGACGTATGTACATATATTATATACTATACTACATATATATTTTTTTCGTATAAAATATTTCAGCTACATTTATATTACAACAAAGTCCTTATATAATAGCTTAAACGTTATAGGACATAGGTATATCGTATATAAACCAAATATTTAATGATAATAAAATGTATGTATTAAATTAATTATTTTACTTTATTTTTTTTACCTTAATTTTTTTTTTTTATAAATTAATAAAATTAAAATAAAATTTTTTCATAAATTATGGAAAACAATGTATTTATACATACTACATACTTTTAAATTTTGTGCTGTACAAAATGTGTCATAGTGACAATAGACAAAATGTTAGGCTCTGGTATAATCTATATAGCGTTTACCACTAAATAAATAAAATATATAAATAGATATTATTATTATTATACTATATTTTCCTCTGCGACTATCTTTCGTTAAAATAATTAAAACGTCCATTTTAATTTTCCTCCAAGAAATTTTTGTTTATAAGTAGATATATATATATATATATATATTATAAAAATAATAGATTACTAAATTAAATATTGGATAAAAATTTCAAGATTTTCAAGTCTTTATTTTCGAAATTATGAAGAAATGAAAATTCCCGATTTGACGAAACCGTAAATTTACCGTTTTTTCATCAATTCTTGGTAGTCTTTCCTTACGCATTAAAAAACTATTAAGAAATTCGCAAAATGACCTCTTTAAAGTACCAACTAGATGAAATTTGCTACCGGAAACCATGTAAACTTGTATAGATCGGAGCACTCCTTCTGGTAGTAAATTTGTTAACAGAGAAAAAAATAAATAAATAAAAAAATAAACATCATTGTAAAACCACTAACTCCCTCGCTACGCTCAGAATCTAAAATAGGATTCACTGGGTACACCCAATAAATCAGACGAGAGAGCAAACTGGGCTATTCAAGACGCTATTTGGAGAGCTCAGGAATGATGAAACCAAATTTTTAATTTTTTTGTATGTCTATATCTTCGTTTGATGAACTACATGAACGACTCAAATACGTAATCAAACGTCAAAATACGAAAATGAGGAACAGTATTGAATCGGTGGAAAGGTCTACTCTTACTTTAAGGTATGTTTTTTTTCTAAACGTTTTACTGAAGTGCACAATGTATGCGTAAAATTGACCACTTATTAACCTACCTTCAAATACCTAACTAAATTGTTTGTGAGTCAATAGCCTACAAAATAACCATAATCGGTACGCCAACAATTTGTTTTAATAGTGCTGTTTAGTACAGAAATTGCAGTTAAAATAAGTAATTAAAAACTCATCTATAACTTTCTGTAATACTAGGTCTTTAATAAAATATTTGGGTTGAAATTAATAAATGAATTAAATATATTAAAAAAATTTCTGGATTTTGCAAATGCATCGCGAAGATTGGTCCACCATCTTACAACTTCTTTCCCTTTAACAATGACAAATATTATACCTATTAATATTTATATTTGAGTACTTGTGGATAATTTATTTAAAATAAAATAAAACCCAAATCTACAAAATGTTTTACTTTTTATTGTAAACAAATACAGTATTTTGGAAACAAAGTTACCATCCTCAGTAATACTGGGTTTTATTTTATTTTAAATAATTATTCATGTCCAATTGTATCCTAATTATTGATATGTATTTAATTATATACAATTTTTGTCGGGTATCTCTCAGGTGGGAGCACATTTACTGATCTACATTATTCATTTAGAATTGGCATCACTACAGTAGCAAACATAGTAAGAGAAGTATGTCAAATCATCTTGTTAATCATGAGAAAAGAATGTATACCTTAACTTTTTAAGGAAAAATGGGAATCTATTAGTTCTGATTTTGACTTTTTTGCGAATTTTCTACACTGTCTGGGCGCGTTCGACGGAAAACATATTCGTATAATTTGTCCAGTAAAAAGTGGTTCGATAAATTACAATTATAAGGAATACTATTCCGTGGTGTTAATGGCAGTCGTGGATTCCAAATACCGGTTTGTGTATGTCGATATCGGGAGCTTTGGCAAAGATTGTGATTCTTCAATTTTTAATCAATCTAGTCTATGGAAATTAATTGAAACAAACACTATACAACTACCAGATGAGAAATGTCTTCTAGGTATGGAGAGTCCAAAAATACCGTACTATTTTGTTGGTGATGAAGCATTCGGGCTACATGAACATTTGTTACGACCATATGGGAGAACACACCCATCGCTAGAGAAGAGAATATTTAATTATCGATTGTGCAGAGCACGTCGTTACGTTGAATGTGCTTATGGAATTCTCAGTAATAAATGGCGTATCTTCCATGGGCCTATTAACGTAAACTCTGATTTTGCTATTGGTATTATCAAAGCTTGTATCGTTTTACATAACTTTGTCCGTGATAGAGATGGGTTTATGGCTGAAGAAACTACAACGGTAACTAGACTAGATGATTTACCAGGAGAAGCTACAGTACGAGGTGGCCTCAGAGTAAACAGTGACAGAAACATACTTAGTCAATATTTTTTATCGAATGTTGGAGCTGTTTTTTGGCAAATGACTAAAGTAAAAGTTTAAAAAAAAAACACTACAAAATTTAATCTAACCTATGAAACGCACTTATATTTAGGATTTATATGTTAATATAAAAATTATAATAACACCTCACCAAATTTACTTCTTCGTTTGTCCTTCATCCCTTCAAACTCCGTGTTCAATTCACAGCATACATCACAGCATACAGAAACCATAGGTAAAATAAGTAATTAAAAACTCCACTAAAACGTTCTGTAATACTAGGTCTTTAATAAAAAGTTTGGGTTGAAATTATTAAATTTTTTATTTTTTTTTTCTTCTGTGCCTTCACAACTCTGTAAGAGTTTTGGCTGCCACCGTTACTGCTCTCCAATAATCACGATCCTGTATCCTTTCCTCTCATTCTGTTACTTCTAACCTCTCTAGATCTTGTTGCACTCCATCCATTCATCGTTTCTTCGGTCTGCCTCTGGGTCTTCTGCCTGCTGGCTTGTATTCAATTGCTGCTCTGACTTAATTTGTTTCCTCTCGTCTCATTGCGTGTCCAAACCATTGTATTCTCTGTCCCTTTATATAACTTGTTATGGGAGGTACTTTGGTGATTTCTCTTATTTCTTTGTTTTTTCTTCTACGCTACCTGTTTATTTCGGTATCAAAAGACGGTCCACATATTGTTCTTAGAACTCTATTCTCAAAACTTCTGAGTTTTTGTTCAATTTTTACTGTCTTCGGCCATACTTCACATCCATAGGTTAGCGTTGGTCTTACAATACTCATATACAGTCGTACTTTTGTTCCTCTAGAGAATAGTTTCGATTTAAAAAATGTTATTAGTGAGAAGAAAGTCCTTTCCGCTTTGAGTAAACGACTAGTTATTTCAGTGTTCCAGTCATTGTTATCAGTGATTGTTACACCTAGATATTTGAAGCTATATGCTTTCTCGAATACGTAATTATCTACTGTAAGGTCTTCCTCGTCTTTTTCAGGCAACGTTTCCATTGCTTTTGTTTTTTCCTCATTTATTTCTAGACCAATCTTTTTTGCTTCCTGTATGAGTGTTTTGGTATTTCGCACAATCATTTCCTTATTTTTTATTAAATTTATTATAAATATTAAAAATTACATTTTCACATTATAACAATTTTACTATGAATCTTAGTTAGTTATAAACTATAATATTATGAAGAATGTAAATCAATACAATGTTAGATTTGTTGTGTTCTCTAAAGATCCAAATTGAGTTAGGGGAGAGTAATCCGTTGAGTAGCCATCTAGAGATGTAGTAGCTGACGAATAACTAGTACTGTGAAGCGAGGATACAGTTTTTTCTTGGCTTGGTGTGTTCGGTTTGTGGGAAATGACAACTCGATTGTTTCGAGTATAAGGTGATTGAGAAATAAATTTGCTGCATAATGAAGATAATTGAGGTGGAATTGGAGAAAATGTGTGGGCATATAATTGTTGTTGATGGTATAAATATGGTTGAGATTGTGCTGCTTTTTTTTTTCATTTATGTTTGCGAATACTTCAAGAACACCCATTAGGAATTGCAAAATGTCATTGTCATCAAATCTGTTTAAATGAGGCATCACACCCTGAAAGAATGACATATGGTTGTTTGGTTTCTCTGGTTCTAATGCCTTCAATATTTTTAATTCAACTTCGTCAGGCTTTTGGCGTCTTTTATTAGCTAATCTTTCAGTAGTTCCTTGGCTTTTTTGGTTATGATAAGTGGTGTCCTCTGTAATACCTTCTAAAATAGTTCGAACTTCCTGGTCTTCAACCAGTTCATCTTCGTCATCAACTGTATTTTCTAAGCTGTCTGTAGTTTCTCTTGAATCGTACGTTTTGTTTAAAAATATTTTTAAATAAAAAATACTTTTTAAAACATTCAAATATATAATGATTAATGATACCTAATATATTATTTTGTTATAACATAGAACTTAATATATTAAGTAATATAATTATTAATATGTATATATAATATATATTTATTATAATAAATAATGTAATATAATATATAACAATAGAATATTGATAATATGTGTATTGTACTACAGAATACTGCAACGTTATATGTTATAATGTTATAACATTATATGTTAAAGCATAAGAAAATACAAAACCCACTATGTACATTTTAGCAATCACCACTATTATATAGTTGAAAAACAAAATACTGACAGAAAAGTTGATTAGACCAATGAGAAGGTTGAATGGTTAAAAATGCAATGGCTTTAATTTTAAAAATTAACGACCATTTAAAATTAACTATAAATACTCCAATAATCCAGAATTTCAATGTAATTGTGTAAATGTAGCGAAAAGGAATTCAAAACTTATTGAATATATTAGAGAATTAGACCTGTTGTAGGTATCCTAATGTCCACTAAATAACAGATTTTTTTTATTAAAAAAAGATTCACTGCAACTGATACCCCATCATTCATTAATTTTACCATAATCTTCAAACTAACACCAATTTTAGCAATATGTTTATTAATAATATAATTTTTATTAATTTTTCTTTTATCTGTGTTGTTTTAAATTAAATTAACTTTTTTATCGACCAATTTTAAGCAAAGGGTGCAATATTTATTTTGTTTTAATCACTTTTTTTAATATTTATTTGTTTTTACTTTAATTTTTAACAATAAGTTTGTTAATAATATTAATTTTGTTTTATTTGTATTGTTTAAAATTAAATTAACTATACTCCTATACTATACTATAGTGGTATTTTTTATATATCACTGTTAAGAAAAGGATGCAATATTTATTTTACTTAACTGGTAATATTTCAACATTTTTTAAGTTAAGAAATATTCAAATATGATTTTTAACATTGTTTTTACTTTTATATACCTACAGATTATATTTTAAAATTTTTTTAAGTTAAAAAATATTTAAATACAAAATAAATAGTGAACCAAGTTGATTTTTATTTAATTTTTAATTTTTATTAAGGTGGACTAAGCCACACAGAATTTTACATTCCTGAGATTACTAAAATTGCAAAGCAGCCACATTAACACATTAACTTTGGATAAACTTTAAGTTATTGAAAGTTTAATAAATGACTAAAAAGACAAGGTATTATACGTGTAAGAGTGACATCCATTTTTGCTTAGAGCCAACTGAATTATTTTGAAAAATAAATGAAAAATAGTAAAAAATATGCGCCTCAATTATGCATAAACTTTAGAAATTTTAAATATTTTATTAATAAAAATTATATTCAACTTTTACTTCATAATACTTATACTTTTGGTTTTAAAACGGCTATTATAACTATGTTTTACCGTAGTTAATACATATTTATGTTTATATAATGATAATATAACATTGGTGTAAAATAGTTTATCAAAATTTGGTATATTAAATTCATTATATAAAAGATTGGTATTGTATAATATATAGGCATATTCAATAAAAATTTGATAATAGTATTTAATGTTGGCTTTAATTTTTCTGTATCAGTTTTATATGCACAACCCCAAAACATAATTTTTATAATAATATAAAAATTATAATAACAACTCACCAAATTCATTTTTTCTTTTGTCCTCCATCTCTTCAAACTCCTTATTCAATGCACAGCATACCTCTTTCTATGCATTTCTGATTGCGTTTCTATCTTTATAAACATCCAATGTTTTGTCCCATAGCACTGGTCTTGTTTGCACTAATGAAATGAGAATTCCACTGTCGATATTTTCAGTCACGTTTAATTAATAAATTATAAAATAAATAGGTAGTTAATAATTAAATTGTTTCCACTGATCATATACATCCAAAGAAGACAAATTATTGATATTAAAAATGATAATATTAATATTACACGCATGCGTAGATCGCCGTAAAACCATTTATAATACATCATGGATATGATATCGTACGAATAAAAATCGTGGTGTGTGCAAGCGTGCACCCAGTCACGTGCACCACTATATTCGCGGCAACGACACGATTACCGTCGATCGTAGTGACAGTGGACGGCAGCAACACGGCAATCGTATCGTGCCGTGTTGAAATCGTGACGTGTGCAAGCTCCCGTGCACAAAACAATAATTATTAGACGTATAGAAAATGGCATTTCTATGGATAACTTTGTAAATGAATGAAGTGGTTTTTTATATAGAGGATTATTACAAATAAAATACCTTAAATGTAATATTGATTAGTATGTGAAAAAGGGAGGGAATCTGACTTTCAACTATGTGTAGCTGCGTATGTATATCTATGTGCGTATAGTTATTAACCCCTTTTTTAGATTAGTCTTTCTATATTCTCGATACAACAATGGAGAAGATATTTATGTAAACATTTATTGCGTGTGTAATGATAACCATGACTTCAGACTTTCGTATCGAATCGTTATTTTAGAGCACGTTTCCGTGATGAGAAAAACGTTTGCGATATAAGCCCAATTATAAATTTAATTATCGACTAATAGGGAATACAATATGTTTAACTTCTGACCACTACCAATTGGTGTAAAACGAAAATACAATATACAATATGCACTCCTATACAACGATAAATGATTGAGCGGTAATTTAGTTAATGCGACATGTAATTCGAAAATTTATAGTTGATTTATTTATGTTTTTATAAATACTGTGTCACTGAGACATTCATTAAGCCCTTATAAAGGCATAAAATTCCCGAGGATCTTATCCCCACCATATTTATTTTCAGACTGATCATCAGTCGAATCTGGCCATTGGATCAAAATAGTTGTGTCATAAGTTTTTGACAATTTAAGTCCAAATAATTTGCCCAACAACACTGGGTCAACACCACGACCGACCAGGCTAGCGGGAATACAACGGCCACCGTGGTGTCAGCCACGCAGCACGCCAGCACCTGGTTCGGGACTTACTGTACCTACACCTTCGGTGATCTAGGCACCGAAGTCAACAGTGGGCCAACAAACCCCCACAGCAATGACAGGAAAGAGGAGTGGTACAGCGGTGATCGGTGCCACAATATCTGCGGCGAAAAGGAAATCGATGGCCCGCCTGACAGAACATGGCCGGAAGAAAGAATACAAACTAGATATGCGCCGTCACTTCCGGGTGTCCCAGGCCAACACGTCCCAGTATTTTCGTCTGGAGAAACCCTTAGGCCCGGACTCTACGCCATCACCTTTAGAAAAATCCTGAAATAACGTGCACCGATCAGTTCCTGCACCAAAGACCATCCTCCCAGCCGTCGAGGAGATATACATAGAGGTGGAGGACCAAGGAGCGAAACAGAGGAAGAAGGAAGACGCATTGGAAAATGAAATCGCCAACTTCCTGGACCAAGACCAAAATCTAATAGCTTAGTCTTCTCCTTAGGGTGAAACTTTTCCCCAAAACCTGATGGGTATAATCCTCCGGATAGACCGAAGGGGATGAACATCAGGTTTCGAATAGGAAAGGCACCTATCCTTCATAGTATTCCCTCCAAATGATCACATCCCAGTTGGACAGTTTGGTGGGGGAGGGTTGACACGGTCCGTGATCACGTACACGCTAAATGAACGTATATATATATATATATATAGGTAATTACGACCGATCATAAACAACCGTCCACCCCGTCACGCGACCAGCGTTGACGAAAACACCAACAACTTCCCGCCGCGAATATTTTACGAGCGCGATTGAAGGTCACCACCGGTGACCAGTAATAACAAACAGTACAGTTTATATTAAATAAAGTATATTAATTATGATTGCGTAATCAGGTCTTTACGAAGACAATCGCCCGTGATTACTTATGCATCCATATAAATATACACAATGATATCGACGAAAAACGACCCGATTATATCGACTACGATATAATTTGAAGTCAGTCCGTTCGTAGCCACCGTACACGTACCCTACGTTATTATATTATGTTTTTCATTATTTTTATTTTACTACAACATACGTGCTAAAATATATATATATATATATATTGTGTCCATAACACTCACACCATCATCCATCCATCACCATTTAATATTTCATACCCATATATTTGTATATGCAATTGGGCGTTTATAATATATTATTTATATTTATTTCTTATTATTATTATTATAATTTATATTTATTTACATTAAAATAAATTTTTACCGTATAATTTAAACACGGTGTTGTAATTTGTGACGATTTCGGGCCGAAGTGTCCTCATCTCACTCACTGCACCGTATCAAAGCATCTACACGTCAGTCGATATTTTGAAACTATACATTGTTCGTATAGATTATATTTTGTCGATATATCACAAGTCATTCATTTTTGAACGATATTGATCTTCAAAAGTTCAACTTGAACTTTTTGAAAACTTTGAGTTTTTGTTCCTGACGTCCAAGCACGCAACAGTAATTATATACCAACGCAGTCTCAAATCTGCATCACGACTTGCGCCCCATTCAAATTCAATATTGTTTATGTCACACTTTTATCATTTATTCTGTTTATAATAACTAAAATATATATATTAAAAGCTAGTCTCGCTCTCGGTGAGTATTTGTAAGAACTTCCAAGTGTGAGGTATAATATTTGTACTTCGTTTTGATATACTTACGTATGTTGCGATTGTATTATAGTATTTTTGTAAAAAGTTGTATTTATGTACTACTATTAGTGATGGGCACCATAGAATAAGGATACCTAGAATGTCGACTCTACCGATTTTTTGATACCGTTGGAACACTAGCGAAGCGATTGATTTACTTCAGTACTAAACATCGATAGTGCGTATAATCGATATCGTATACAATCGATAGCGGAAATAATCGATATTAATATCGATTTATTATTGTTGTTGTTTTTATTATCATTATTGATAGAAAATATTTCGTAAATTAATATTATCATCTCAAGATCATAGAATAAGGACACCAAATTAAAATAAAACAACAAATGAATAAACAAACAATTTTATTTTTACAAATAACAACATAAATACAATTATTTACAAATAATAACTTAAATACAATTATTTACATTACATTATCATAGATGTATTAATTATCTTTATTATGTACAGAATGTGCACAATAAAAATAGTCATAGGAACATAAAATTACATTATAAAATAATAAATATTAATATAATACAAGTGGAGAACTAAGAACACCAAATTTAGAGCAATTACCAAACCGCAAAGTCTGCATACATGAGTGTTGTAAATAGAGCCCTAAAGGTCCTAACCGGGATCGCAAAGGAAAACTAGGATCTATGTGTACGAAATTGTGTATCTATATGTCATGTATGTGTGTGCATCTATGGTACTGAGTACATTATTTTCACGGGGTGGCACGCCTCAGTATATTATTTTGGATGGTGGGTGGGTGGGTAGAGTTGAAGTACCTTTATAAATAAATCATAAATCCATCAAATATTTTATAGAATATAATATTTATTTATGTTTTATACAATAAGTACCTACCTACCTACAATTAAAGATTTTGGATAGTAAACAGTACAGTATACCTTATATATAGTAATACCATACCTAATATATATGTAAACAACTACCAGTTACCATACGTTTATAACAAATTGAATACTTTAAATAGAGCCGTAGAGTTCTTAACTAGGGTCACTGAGGAAAACTAGGGCCCTTTATGTGAGATAGTGTGTGTATGTGTATGTGTTTAGCAGGCATTAAGGTGGTTAAAAAGTATTGAGAAAATGAATTACCAACAAGTTAGTTATATACCCTAAATAAGAGACAAATATGTCTAACTGAAGGTATATTTCCTTTTTATATATTGTTCTCATAATAATATGTAATTATTTTTTTAATTTCAAATTTATTTATAGATTATATTATGGATATGTTTATTTTTTATGCTTACAATGCTTTAAATGATATTCATAAGTTGACTTTTTAAGATTATCACTATTATATTAGTTCTGTCCAAACTATTTAATTTATATTTAAGACTATTGTACTAATTTGCGGTTCTTATTTCACTATTGCGACATGTCCACAAAACTACAGCAAGGCAAGACTAGATGGATCTAATCAGTGGCGGTTCATCCCAAAGATGGGCCTTTGTGCAAAAGTAAAAAAGGGCCCCCTTCACTTTTTAATTCTAAATAATATAAATATAGGTTCATAAATTCAAATTTAAAGTAAGTATTTTTATACCAAAATAATTAAATGTAATG